>CM029437.1:67681656-67979237 GCA_017140255.1 Eucalyptus paniculata subsp. matutina
TGATGATAGGTTTTTAGAATTTGGTAAAAAGCAGATGTTAAATTACCTTTTTGTTCCACTTAAAAGAAATTCAAGGGATAAACAAAACTTGCCAAAGTTAAAATGACTTGGATTAACAACAATTTCATCTTAAAAGGGGCTACTGGCAATCTTTACCCAATAAATAAAAACTCGTGTTATTTTGTACTCGATATTCTCAAAATCAGTGCTGATCAATTCCGTATATGCAAGAGCTCCTTGTGCTGCAAAATATCGGATCTCAAAACACGAACGATTCAATCGATATATGCCTGGTCTCCAATCACTGTCCACATGGTAATCTAGCCACACATGATACCCCGAATGACTGTCTTTCTGGTGGACTTGTCGTATAGACTCGTACAAGAAGAGACCTTTGAGAGCATGTAAATAGCCTGGACGTTGCTGTCGTGAAAGGACAGCAGAAATGGAGATACCTGCATATATCACATTTATATATTTGTCTGGTCCTGATATTCCCACGTAGTAATTGGATCACATGCCTTTTAGATGGTGGGTGAGAGGAGGTGACAAAGTCGGAAAAATATTATCCCAAGCCGGAGCATTGAGTGCTTGTTACGAAGCTTTTCATTCAACAAACCACCATGAAATCTCAAGAAAAACTTAGCATTTGAGTAATTCTTCCACTGCATTTGATATGGAGACTGATCAACCATCTCTCCCGTTCGCTATGTAAATAAGACAACCTTTCTTTTTCTTTCCCTCATGTCATGGTCAATAGGAGAAAAAAGCGAGTTCACGTGGATTTCGAAACCCTAACTTGCAGAACACGGCATAAATGGGAGCAAACTACTTTTCGAATTACTAGACTCGGAACTTTCCGAACATTCATACATCATGGTAAGCAATCATGGTGGAAACAGACATAAGCAGCAGAGTTCCTCGTTCTACTTTTCTTTTTTCTCTTTTTTTCACACATTATCCAGTACTATAATAAGTTTACAGTAATACAAAGTCATACTGTCATTTTATACGAACAATGGAAATTATAAGATTTTTATTCCATCCACCAGACTTATAAAGACTATCATTTTCAAGGCCATACTTATGGCCCGTATGGAGTTAAATTACATGCTCGTATTATTTATTATTTGACGAGCAAATTTTATGATGGATGAAATAAAAATCTTAAATAGTACATATATATGTCTGTATATAAGTATTTGATTTTTGGTATTCTTTTTTCTCACTCTTGGCGACTAGAGGGAGAGAAGCAATCCTCACCCTCGGGACAATCACTGTTGAGGAGCTCCTCAATCATCTGCAATGCGATTCTCTGCTCTTCCTCCATAGCATCTCGCCCTCTTCGTTCTGGCTCGGACACAACGCCCTCGGAATCGTCCGAATTCGCCTTGTTGCCCTTCGGCTTCTTGGTTCCGAGCTGTACGGTCATGACCCAGTTGGAGTCCGGCCTCTGGCCTGCCCGCTTCTGCCACACGCCGATGTCGGAGCTCTCGGTGTCGAGTCTCAGGCATGTCAGGGACGCCGTCGGCTGCCTGCTGCATTTCCGGAGCTTCGCGTGCAGGACCTCCGAGAGGCCCTTGATTGGCGGCGCGGAGGCGGTGGCGGTGGCGGTGGCGGTGGCGGGGGACGTTGTAGGGTTGGCAGCAGGTGGGGCCTGGGAGATGGGAAGTTGGTCTTGGCATTGCGGCCGCTCGCTCATGGGACGGCAGCCTGGTCGTAGGCGCGGGCTGCTTCCTCAGCCGTATCGAAGGTGCCAAGCCAGACTCGCCTTTTCCTGTAATAACCGGAAATCGAGCCACAAAGTTCAGACATGGACAAAACATCGGCGTTTCCAAATCGGTGATGAACAAAAGGGGCGAGGCTTACAGCAAGGGGTGGCGGATTTCGGAGACCCAAGAGCCCCAGTGACGTTGTCTGACTCCTCTGAACTTCTTTGATTGCACCATCTTGATTGATTGAGAGAGAGAGAGAGAGAGAGAGAGGAGAGAGAGAGAGAGAGAGAGGGATAGATTGACAGAGTGAAGATGGAGGAGATATATATAGGCGAGAGAGATGAACGTAATTTCTGGAAAAGGTACCTGTAGTGTACAGCAGATCTTCCTATACACGCCTCCGATGTGCTCTCCACATCGTGAGCATGGCAGCTGGCCACCAGCTGTGGTACTTTTGAACTCCGGTTTTATTGGCTGATGGAAAAATCTTAGGCTCAGGAAGCTTTTGTGATGTTTGTACGAACCTTTTTCGGGAGGTTGGTCATTTTGAGCACACAGAAAAAAGCTCTCGGCCGTGCCATTAAAAGACCCTCTATAGTTTTCGTCGTGTTACGATGTTCTTGCAAGAAATTCACAACAACCGCAGTGATTACAATCGGTTAAGATAAAAAAAAAAATTGATCTCTCGAGAGACTATAAAAGCGTCTTGGTTGATGCTTTACTTAAACTATTAGCACAACTTATGTTTGTGAGGTTAATTTCTTCTCATCCTTGATTGGAGGCCTTTTCCTTTATTCTAACTTTTAAGAGAATGTAATCGATTAATATACTAAACATAGAAAAATGAACATAGTCAAAACCCAACTCTTACACCACTAAAAAATTGTCCAAAAAATCCTAAACCTATTGTATAACGGCTAATTTAGTTATAAACATTTTAATTGTGTTAATTCAATCCTAAACCTCTTATATTTTGTGGCCAATGTAATTTTAAAACTTTTAATTGTGCTAATTTAATCATAAACTTGTTAACAAATTGTCAATGTAATCATTTGTTAATTTTTGATTAGAATCGGCGACGTGACGGTTTAGTTGGGTTAGTAAACTTTACGTAATGCGGCTAGCATTAACATGGGATTTTTTTAATTTTTTTATATTCTTTCATTTCCTTTCCTTTCTTTAAGTTTTTTTTCTTCATATGGCCAACAACCTCCATTAGCCGCTTTGGGCAGAAACCAATGCCCTTTGCTAGCCCCTGGGTGAGGATTGTGATGCCCTCATCTTGCCACATCTAGCAAGGGCATAGTGGCTTTTGTTGGATCTGGGGAGGGCTAGCGAGCTCTTGCTATGGCCAACAAGGGTGGTGTGAGCTCTTGCCTAGGTCCTTGTGAGCCACAATGAGCATCGCAGCCCTCACTCACCCTCGCTACGGTCGGTGAGGGTGCTTGTCACGGTGAGGGCCAATGAAAGGGGATTTGCGACCCTCGCTTGTGGCCAATGAAGGTTTTGTAGCTTTTACTACTGGGGTTGGCGGGTGTTGCCAACCCACCCGGTGGTTGGGATGGTGAACCCCCTTCCTCCCCAAGCCCTATGAAGAAAAAGAAGAACAGAAAATTTTAAAAATCAATAAAAATTCAGAAATTAAAAAAAAAAAAAAAACTAAGAAATCATATCATCCACATTAGCTTTGGTCTGCCATATAGGATGGCTAGCACCGAATGGACCTTTCATCAACGATTTCTAAAAAAATTAGTTGGAAGAACTATATTGATTATTTGTTAAAATGTTTTAGGCTACATTGACAAAATTTTGAAAGGTTTAGGACTAAAGTGACATAATTGAAAGATTAGGACCGGAATTGGCAAATTGTAAAAAAGTTTAGAACTAAATTGGTACAGTGAAAGATTTAGAATTGAATTAACATTTGTACAGTAGATATAAGGCGTTTTGTACAACTATCCTCTTAAACCACACACCAGCCCACATCCCCATCTCCTCTTTCTTTTCATTCTCCCTCTAGTCTATATAGCACCATCCATCCATTTCCACCGTGTGTTCCTTCGTCTCCAACCACCTCCATAGAGAAAGGCGTTAATATCAACAGTTCAGCACATTTGGTGGTGGCAACAAGAAGGACTCTAAGGGAGGCTTGTGTTTAGTAGTTGAGAGAGAGAGAGAGAGAGAGAGAGAGAGAGAGAGAGAGAGAGAGAGAGAGAGAGATGGATGCAACTGGTGTTAACGTGAATAATTTTGCTACCCAATTTTAATTGAAATGACTAAGTTGATAATTCATTAAAAGATTTAGGACTAGATGGGCGCAAATAAAATATTTAGAATTAAATTGACTAAATTAAAATATTTGAATTGAATTAGTATAAATGCAATAAGTTTAGAACTTGTTTTTGGTAATTGTTTTCGTTCTAAATGCTTGGACATGGTAATTCTCGAGTTCCAGTGTTCAATCTGTAGCATCCACCTGATGACATGACTTGGTTCAACAGAAGCACTGCGCATAATGCAGACTGTCGGTGAAGAACTGAGAACGGTTGGTCGATTGCTGCATGCATAGGGCGACGCGATGGATCGAGGAATGGCTGATGCGGAGCGAAAGGTAATAGAACAGCATCTTCCATTTAAAAGAGTGACCTCCAACAATTAATGAAGGGGCTACACAGCCTCATCATCATTCAATTGAACCCTTTCCTTTGAATTTAATATGATTTAACTCCTTCTCAAAAGATTTTTGGTAGGAAGTCGCTCGTTCATTCGTGCACTTACACGAATCCAGGAGGAGTAAAGGAAAGAACACAAAAGGATGATCCGTGAGTTCATGAGTACGAATTGAAAGCAATGATGCATTTTGGTAAGATGGAATTGAATAGAGCGCAGTCGAGATTGCTAGCCATATGCTTTTGCCTCGGTACACCATCGAGAATTGAGCTTCTTGATGTTTTGATTTTTGCTATCCTGCTCCTCTTTTATTTCCTTAACAAGAACCTCTCATGTTAGGATTTGATGCACAAACACAACAAATTAGAGAGTAGAAGCAAAAAAGAGAAATCAAGGCATAATGTTATCTTGATTCACCCTTAAATTAGGATTACATCCAGGATATGATTTTAGTATAATTAGCACATCTCAATTCTCTATTATAATTTTTAATTACAAGAGAGAGCATATATAGGGATTAGTAGTTATCCATGGGTACAAGTCTAAATTATCAATAAAATATGGGCTCATAAAAGTCCTTTGATGAACGAGGGTGCTACCTCCTAAACCCCCATTAGGTTTGTCCCTTAACTCTTGCCTACTCACTGAGGAGTTGGATACTCATGTTTTCCTATCAATGGGAAATATAACTACACCCAAACATCTCACTCCAATTCACCCATGCTCCTTTTGCTTTGCATGCTCGTGTGCAATTGCTAGAGACGCTTTTTGCGTATTAATTTAATAAAAGTACTACCGAAAAATGCTCTTCATCGACATTTTCTTACATCAATGAGATAATTTAAACATCACCTCAGTTTTTTCATCTAATTACTATCTTTTTCAGATTCTTTCAATGTCCCCTCTACCTCGCTCTCGATGCACATATCTTGTACATACTGCCGAGCGTAAATCAAGTTCATACAGCGGTTGTCTTTTAGGCACTTAAGGGAATAAGAATGTGAATTTAGTTGTTCAAATATTGAAAGGAATATAAAATTATATACTGTCAGTATGAGAGAAAATTTTCACGAGCCGGTCTGTTCACTTTCGCTTTGAAGATTTTAACAACCCACTCTCTCGATAACCATCAAAGTAAAGAGTGGATAAGCTTACTTATGAAAGCTTTTTTCTACACCTCGAAAAAAAGTTTCAATATATAAACTATACACCTGATTTTTTTTTCTTTTATGAGATGGAAACTATATTTACAAGTACGTCGTTTCATTGAGAATTTCAGATGATACCTTGTGGATTCGTTATATATATATATATATATATATATATATATATATATATATATATAACTTTAGCTAAAGAACAAAATAGGGATAAAGCAGCGACGCGAAGGGACGCAAACAGTTGGCTCTGGACCAACTCCGCCATGAAGTTCTGACCCCACATGAGGACGACAGTGACACCATCGCTGTCAGTCATTGGCAGACGATCTTCGCAGCTTCCTGCGCCCTCCAAACATGGCGGATCTACGACTGAACCGTCAAACGACCCCATCCTCATTTCGATCTACAAGGGGATTATCGTATTCATTTAGGACCATTCAAGATTCTCGCAATCCTCGAGCTTTGATATTTCCGTCTTAAAATGTGAAATCTCACTCAAGTAGATTTTTGATCCGATAAGATTTTAATGGTTTGCTATGGAGCGACAATGAACTTTTGGATCACGATGTAGCAAACGTTATATAGGTAATTTTCTTTCTAGGCCAACTTTTGGATTTCTCATCGGGTAATTGGATTGTTGCAATCTGATATAATAAAACTTGTTTGTTTTGAATTAAATTCAAGTGAAAAGTAATTTTTTTAAACTTTTGCTTCAAGATTTATAACAGTGATTGGGTGTCTATGTTCGTGCTCCTGAATTATAACAAGAAAAAGAATCAAGAAAAGCGTCACGTTGGTTCATGAAATATCAATGATTTGGGAGACACTTTCTTAAAAAATGATTGTTTATATTGCTAGAAAAATTAGCCGATGAAAAATCCTTTCATTATCGATAACAAATTATGTCTAAATATTGTTGTTGATAATGAAAGTACATTTCACAAATTCACTTCTGTAAGTGATACAAGTGATTGTTGTTCAAAAATATTTTTCAAGCAAATGATTTTTTTTTATGAAACAAATGTACCTTTTACAATACGGATTAAGAAGAATAGTTAATCTCATATGAATCGTGGAATTTAGGGATAAGTATCACAGAAAGTATCATAACTTTCGCACGGCGCTCATTTGAGTGCACTTTTTTTTTTTGCTCAATTGAGTACCTTAAATTTGAAAAATTGATCATTTAAGTGCCATTAGTGACTGTTTCGTTATAAAATTAGACACATTGATCTTGATTGTTACACGTAATATCGCCAACGCTTAATGTGGACAATTAATAAAAATTTTAAGGGAAATTTCAAATAAGGTCATGAAATATCGCCGTTTTTCCGAATAACGAGAAATGGATCTTGTTTGAATAAGGATTTGAAGTCTTGTCGTTTCTTCAATAAGAATATGAAGTGGATTTTTGTTTGAATAAAGTAGAAATGGTATGTCATTTTGAAAGAAGGGCTTTCCAAAGTGGTCGGGCGATTTCATCCTTTACATTTTTGAGTTTTCCTTTTCTTTTCCTTTTTTGGTTATCCCTTTCCACTTTGTCGATGGCCATTGCTGATGCTCGGTGAGGGCTAGGCCAGAGTTGCCCTCATTGGAAAGAAAAAGAAAAAAAAAGAAAAAATTTAAAATAAAATTGTCTTTTGAAAATGCCTTTGACTAGCTAGAAAAATTTAGCTGGTTGGCGATCAACGATGTTAACTTTTATTTGAAACTATTATAATCACTTTGGCCCCTTATTTGAAATTGACACAACCACTTTAGGCTCTTATTTGACATAAAAGTACTTGGTCGCTTATTTGAGAACGTGAAAAAAACGATGGCATTTCGTGCTCTTATTGGAGATAATCCCAAAATTAAATCCACATCGAAATGGAAATTAATAAAAAAATCCATGGAGGGCGAGTTGTTAGGAATGATATTCAAATGATCGATTTTACTTTGACGTGAGACTTAGCGAGCAGGAAAAAATTATGGTACTTAAGTGAGGCGTTATGCGAAAGTTATGACATTTCTGTTGTTAATATTTCAAACATTTTTATTTATAAGTGAAAAGGTTGGGTAGGGCCGATCAATATAGCTAGCCCTCTGAACTTTACCATAAGGGTCCCACATAGACAAATACGTTGCATTAATTAATTCTTTATAAGACATATTAATAGAATTGAGAACCATATATATAAAACTAGGTATTCCTTATGAATGAGGCACATTGCATATAAATCCAAAATATTTTAAATTTAATTTTCAACAAAGATCAATAAAATATTATAAAAAAATTATTATGTACTAATACATAAGTAGTAATAATCATAAATTGCCTCATTTGCCTTTCCTTTTTCCCAACCATTGTACGACTCTTGTATCTAGATACCCATCATACTCTCTCCTTATTTTACTCACATTAACTCAAAAATAAATAAGTAAGTTAGGTTTAATATTTACACGAGCAATTATGTTAAAAGGATAAACTCATAAAGGCTTGTGCTTATTCCATCCATTTTTTGGCTTCCGACGCCCTTTATTACCTTAAATTGACCACAATATCTCTTGCAGGTCTCGAATTTAAGATTATTTCTCACCTTGTTTACTTCTCTTTCTTTGGAAATTTTGATGCATTTAGAATTGACGAAAAATATGTATTTACCAATGGTTTGATTGGATTGTCTTATAGGGCAATTGCAATTGTCATAATTTTTATGTTAAAAATTGATTAATCCAATTAATCATGCACAATTTTTAGTTTTGTTAATGTAGTCCTAAACTTTTAGATATATTTCAATATAGTCTTTCCCCATCAATTGCCAATGAAAATTGCTGACGCTAGTCTAGTCATCACTAGCCATCTAAGTGGCATAATGAGCAATTTGTTGATTTCTACGTCACAATTTGCGTTGGCAATTGACATGGAAGACTACATTTAAATATTGTGTAAATGTGTATGATTATATTGATAAAAGTGAAAAGTTAAAACTCAATTGACATCAAGTATAATATGTCTAAGACTAAATTGATAATTTTTTTCAAATATTAAAATTATCACTCCTTCAACGGACACATGTATTAGATTTTTGGGATGTGTATATTAGAAATGCCATAACTTCATATAGCTCTCACTTGAGTATCACAAATTTGATAAATGCCATTGGCGATTTACCTCTTGGGGAGCTCCATTAATTTGGAGTTGAACTTTCAAGGTAGAAAATAGTTAAGGTTGTCTTATGTGGTATTACCAATGCTGGCGTAGACAATTAATAAAAAATTAAAAAATCCATGTTGGAAATAGCACTCAAATGATCGATTTTATTTCGATGTGGTACTAAAGTGAACAAAAGAAAAATAATGGCACTCCAGTGAGTGTCGTCTGAAAGTTATGACACTATTACTATACTTTACGGCACTCGTACTATACTTACTCCTAGAATTTAACCATGAAATGATGTTACCTCAATAATGAGAAATCATAAAAGCTCGCATGTATGCCTTGGTAATTCAATAGAACTAGCAAAGCTCATTCATTTTTCTCCGTGCCATTAATAATGTGCATCTAACAAGCATCGACCTCGATGGCTTGGGACCATCGACATGATATCGGTGGTTTTCATATCACTATCTCCATAACTCTTGGAACTCCCATGGACTTAAAAAAAAAAAAAAATGGAAAGCCTCCTGACTTTGCCGGGCATTGGAACCGTAACTCCGAGCACCTCATTTTCAAAACCAAGAAGACTTTTTGCGTGGTCGTCAATTTTCTTTTAACAACCCATTTCAATTCGCTAACCACAACCGATTCAATTGGGAGACTCGGAATTAGTACACTAACAGGAGCAAATTAACAAGTGTCAGATTCAATCTTAACGGAGTCAATCGAATCGTTTTCTTGGTGGAACGGTCGCGTGGGCTAGAGGGTTCGGAAGGAACTATATACATCGTGGCTGAGTCCTTGAAGATTGTGTCGCGGAGGAACCGATACCTTAAATGAAACTTAAAAGCAGAGTCCTAGTCATTGTATCACTCCATCGGTCCGTCTGAATCATTCAAGTCTCACTTCAAGAGATGCAAACGGTCAGAAGCCCAAGTCAATCTCCAATTTACATTCCAGAGAAAAAAGCTCTTGTTGTTTATTAGCTTTTAATTGCGGGTTCGGTGAACTTTCATTTTTCAACTACAACACTTAATTCTTTGATCTGTTCCTCTAAACTTATAATCCTATTTTTTTAGTCAATTTGCTTTAAGAGTTTGTCTCTTACCCATTTGGGAATCCATTCGATTAAGTATGAGAAAAGGAAAACCAATAGGTGAAAGATTATATTCTCGAGAAATTGACTATATTTGAACTTTCACTAACACATATGACGCATCTTCTTAATAGATTGATCAATAGTTGAAACACATTATGAGCTAGATTGAGTCGATTTACTCTTAAATTGAGAGTGGAGCGAACCTCAGCTGTACAAGGAAGGTGTTTATGCATAAATTGATACAACGATAGTGTACTCAATAGCACAAAAGGTTTTCTTGGATGTACTAGATTGGGAGGCACGTCGGTGTCTTTAAATATGAAAAACGTGAATGATTCAAACTTCTAAATAGATTGATAAAGATCTCACAAATTCGGTATGGTATCATATTACAAACATGATAATAATCACAACATTTTTTTTTTGTATAACCCATGAAGAATTTCAATCCAAATATATTTTGAGATACATATGGGGTGTCTATTGTGTAGAGAAGAGAATTGCAATTTATCAGCATCTTTATATATTTATTAATACAAGCTCTTTCATAAGACCTTCTAAGTTGTTGTCAAGTGTACTCATGATGAAGTTTAAGTAAAACATCTTCATATTGCAAAATACAACAAAATCTTGCTTCTGAGGAGTATTAGGAATATATTATCAATGAGCAACGGTTTTGTAACATGTAGAGTTAGCTTCAATTAGTGAAATTAATACCCATCTAAAAGAAATGTAACTTTGAAATCCTTCAATTCCTTTTCGAGTATTTTAACTTGACCTGCATGTGGCATGGCGACAACATCTAACGTCTTATCAAATCAAGTGACCAGCCATATGGGGGTCACGTGATGATATATATGTATACAACGTTTGTAACCTAAAATGTGGTTTTGTGTCGCTTTATATTATTAATTACCTAGGGAAAAATGGACATACTCATGACCTGTCTCCTGGTTGTGCGATTTTATGTGATGCATGATTAGATCTGTCTCAGGGTTGTTAGGTTTCATGGGAATACATGACTTCTGCTTGGAAGATATAGAAAGCTGAAATATCTCTCAGGACCCTAGAGATTGACATGGCCTATTTTATAATTCAGGGGATGCATTCATCAATGTTTATGTGCTTTAGAATGCTTACAGCTCCTTGGCAGGGACGTGCTGCCTATTGTCTCAATCAGCAGGTGCGTGTTTGGGGGGGAAACATTATATTCGGTGCTAGATTAATTCTGTCGATCAAAGCCCTCGCAATTAGAGTTTTCAGAGGGTACCGCGAGTCTTGAATTTATAGTTTGTGTAATCTAGTAAAAATGACTCGTGATATGATGCGGGACATCGTTCGTGGGTATATCTGCCTGCCCCATTCATTTGTTTGTGTAATCTAGTAAAAATGATTTGTGATATGATGGGGGACATCGTTCGTGGGCATATCTACCTGCCCCATTCATTTATGCTTATAAAATCTTCACGGACTCATGTGGTCGCTAATGGTCTTTAACCACTTCCGTCCTAGGAAATGAATGAGGACAAAAGTCGTCGTTTCTTGTGAGCTCTAAGAAGCTCAGACATTTCTCTGGCTAAAATTAGAGGAAGGGGAAGAAAAGAGTAATGATAGAGTTGCCGACTTCAGGAGCCGACACCCCGGTCCGATGATGCATGGTTATAACTCTCCCTTCGGCTGTGCAGGTGACCTGCACGATGCTTGACATTAGGCTTTTTCCACGTACTTCTGGGTCCATGTCCTTTGAGTACTGTAGACGAACTATATGAAAATTAAATCGATCCTTCTTTGCCCGGGTTATATGGAGTCATCTGTACGTTTACGTCAAATGTCCGAGGAAATACCGAGAGGTCGAGATATAGTACATCGTACCATCCTTGAATAGCATAGCTTCTACCATCGAGCTTTTGAAATTACCATGCCGGCTTTCTTAATGGTTTGCATAAAACGAACGCCGGATTAATCCACGTGTTCATACTGACTATTCAATAACCTGTTGTTAAGTTGCTATCTATGGGTACAAAAGAAAATAAGGCAGAATGTCACTCTTCAGTAGCGACGATAGCAACAAGAAGGGACAAACAAGAAATGGAGAGAACATCTTCCAAATGCTGGAGCGTGGTTGGGGTTTCATGGCATATGCAAATGTCGGGAAATGATAATAAGAATTCGATTAGTTGAGAGTTAAGAAAAGAATCCGATTGGTTACTTCATTGAAATTCCTATCCAGTTGTCAAGTAAACCCTAGAAAGCATTTATTAAGACGCGGACTACATAATTTCAAAACGAGTTTGGAGTAACTTGGTGGGAACTCTCACTTCCGCTTGCAAAACATGGAAAAACACCAAACGACTGAAAAAAAATGAGGAAGAACTCCTTTATAGGAAAGGACAGAGGCCCATATCTTTTCATTATCAGCATGGATGGTGGCGATGTGGCTGTAGAGCCAATCGAGGGGCTTTGATGGTGGGGCAGGAGCGCGACGATGGTGGCACCCCAAGGTGCTCCGAGGGAACATAGCATTGAGGAACGATGACCGGTCGATTCAATAATTTGTGCAATGGACATGGACATGGACATTGTCAAATTGTGGTCCTCCTCAGCAACTTCATTGTCAGCACCAACTCCCCATATGATGATGAGCCTTTGTCATCGTTCACTGGAGAAATCCTAAGCTTCGGTCGACATTGATTTATGATATTCCTTGTTATTTCCATACATGGTTAAAAAAAGAAGAGAAAAGAGAAGTATAACTGTACACATGGAAGTAATGTCATATATATACATGTATATATATATATATATATATATATATATATATATATATATATATATATATATATACATGTATATACTTCTTCTTTTTTGTCAAATATATATAGACACACACATATATTGTTATGACATCGAGATGAGGAATCAAATATGTGTGCATTAGTGGAAGACAACCTCCATCAGAGCTAGTCACATCAACTAGTGCAGAAGAGCGGAAGATCTAGATAGCATCACATGGATTGTATTGTAACAATTACATGCAATGTGATGTAAAATAACTATAACTGAAAAGACAATCATGTCGGCAAATCACAGCATCCCACGCATTGTACTGTAGCAATCACATGCACTATATTATAGCATCACTATAACCAAGCAGGCAGTGTAGCATCGAATGACCATAAATAAGCGTGTACATTGTATGTATATGTATTGTTAGCCCATTTTCTAATGTTTCTGGTTGACACTTGATATCGGAACCTTGCATTTATCTTTATTATGCTTGTGATTCCATCTGTTTTTCTTATCTCCCATGATCTGTTTGATGTGATTATATTGTTCACATGTTGTGTTTGATGTGTTACTGAAATTACGCGTAAGAAGTATATATATATATATATATATATATAAATGTTAGCTGATGGAGATATTAACTTTTTTGGGAACTAGTAACATGTAAACCATGTCAAGTTAAGACTGATCAATATCTGAACTATCTGAACGGAACGGATTCGAACCTCTTCTAGAATAGTTTTCGGTGCAAAATGAAGTTCATAGGATATATAGTTGAATAATTCAAAGGAGAAATAGAAATATGTGATAGGATTCGCGCGAGAAGTATACAAAAAAAAAAAAAAAGCTCAATATACATTAGTAACCAATTTCCTAATAGGTTAAATAAAAACGGGTTTCTAATAAGAGAAATCAACAATTCTAAAGAAATAAGCAGCCCTCACCATGGGCGCACACGAGTGCACAACACATATCGAGGGATAATTTTGTAAAACCGGTGGTATGGATATCCCATTTGCTCTTGAGCTTTCAATTTTTATATATTACCCCCATGAACTTTCATTTTACTACAAGCAATTACTCCCCGTCAATTAGAGACATATTTCCCATAAAGAAATATCTCTCTGATTCTTAAATTGCTTTTAAAAACAATCAATAAATTACTAATGAAATATGGAAAAGAGAAAAATATAGTAAACTAACAAAAAGATAAATGATAAAAAATATATATATAATAATAAACTAACAATAATCCAAAAAAAGAGGAAGATGATATCCTGTCGCCTTGATTTCATATTTCTCTTTCAAATTTGTACTATTTGGGAATTTTTTTTGACTTCATAAGTCATTCTTTTTTTAAAATTTTAAGCTGAGCGATTTCCCTTCCAATAATTATTTAAATAATACATCAATCTTTAAATCAAAGATTCATCATGTCCGGGTTATGGTAATGTAAAAAAAAAAAAAAAATCTCAAAACAAGCTCATATTGGCTTTGGATTTTTTTATTTTTTATTTCTCATTTTATATAATGTCTCTGTCAAAGAGGACATTTATAAATTAAGTTCTCAGAAGTTGGAGTGTTGAATTCCACAAACGAAAGTTAAGGTAGTAATGTTATTATATTTATCGTTGTAATTAGTTTCTTTTTATATTACGCGATGATACTAAATTGTTTAGCTTTTTCTTTTCTTGTTTTCTCTATACTTTATTTGCAAGTACTTTCTATCCATAGTAGTCAACTCACCATAAAACAGATATGACATGAGAAAGTACAATTTTATTCCAAAATGAAACTTTAGGAGAGCAACACCCAATGATTAAAATTTTCAAGGTCAAATACCTATTACTCCGTAAGTTTTGGGCGCTTCATGGAAAATTTCCATATCATCTTTTTTCTATGAGCCACTCTAAAAACTATATTTCTAGTTATTTTTGTGAATAGTTGAAAAAGAAATAAAAAATAAAAGCGGCTGTACACGTGTAAGAAATGTTATGATATACGTTACATATAAATTGTTGGCCATTTTTTAATGGTTACGGTTGACCTGGGTTTTGGATCCCTGCATTTTCTCTTATCTTTATTCTGCTTGTTGTTTTGTTTCATTATCTTATCTCCCGTTTCTCGATTTGACGTGGTTACATTGTTCGTATATTGTGTTTGACGTGTAGCCGGACTTACATGTGAGGAGTTTAAGAAATGTGGTAAAATTAACACATTTTTTTAGTAGCTTAAACATTCGATAATAGTGGATTGTCTAATAAGAAAAACATTGATTCGAAAAAATAAATCCCCACCACACGCACCCACACACAAACCCAAATTTGAGATAATTTGGTAAAATCCTATTGAAACTTTGGGGTGGTATAACATACCGTATTTGCTCCCAACCTTTCGATCTTTAACCCATGGACTTTCATTTTATTATAGACTTTAGGAGACATGTTTATGTGTCCGTCCTTACTCTACACTGATATCAACAGCCTATGTTGTGTCACAAAAAGAAAAAAAAAAATAAATAATTATAAATTATGCGGGATCCACTCATTCAAAAAATTGTCTTACAAGTGGCCCAAAGATTGTTATACTAGTAACTCAAACATCAGCTTCCCCTCAAATTTCAAATTTTTATGCTTGTTTTGAGGGTGGAAACATACTTTGCAAAAAGAAGTACTCTCTCGATCGAAAATTGCTTTAAAATCAAGGGTTAATATCACAAAAAATCCAAAATTAGTACATCTACAACAAATTTACTCAAAATTAATTTTTCAACCACAACAAAATCCAAATTGATATACTTGTAACAAATGTATCCCAAACTAATTTTTGTTAATGCCAAAAACTTCAAATTGGTACATTTGTGACGTATTAAGACTCCGTTAGTTTTTTTGTTAAATTGGATTGATAGCTCGAAAAATCATAAACTGGTACATCCATGGCAAGCGGAGGGTATAACCCCAAACTAGTATATCCATTAAGTTCCACATGTCACTAAACTCGGTTATTCAATGGTACAAGTGAACAAAAACTAATGGAGGGTAACTTGTTACAGGTATACTAGTTTAGAGTTTTTGATTGTACAAAAATTAGTTAGAGAGCAATAGATCCTTTTGCTGTAGGGTGTTTAATGGCCACATGGTGCAAATCCAGTGATAAAAATTTAGGGTAGCAGGATGTGGGGAATAGCACATGATAACAGCAGCCCCTGCACCAATGTGTTTCCCTGAAAATGAAGAAGTAGAAGGTTCGCAGCAGCGGAAGTGAAGAGCCAGCGTGCATTCCTTAAATGCTGCACGAGCACGGGGCTTTAAAAGGACCACCAGTGGTGGGTGGGATATGCTGTCAACTGCGGCCTCTTCCCTCTTGGAGCTCTGTAGGATTTGCCCACCAATGTTGGGTGGGACATATTCCTTTCTTTTCTTTTCTTTTCGAGAGTAAAGAGCTCGAAGAGATAGAAACGATGTTAAATAAATGGGAAATACCGATAACATACAGCGTTTTTCATTCACTTACATTTTCCTTAAATTTTTTTTTTTGTTGGTTACTGCGATTTATATATCTCTAAGGAACTGCCCACATTGAAAGGACCAGATTGCTCTTCCTTACAGGCTCGTTGCATTGTCTTGCTTAGGGTTTCAGTGATTTGGTTTTGAGTGTTTTGGGTGGATAAGGAAATTTAAGACATGGAGATGGGTATGTTTGGAAAGAAAATTTCATTTCTGTAAGAGCATTGCTAACTTAATAGTATTATTAACTAACGGTACAATTCATATCACAAGTTGAGAGAGCATTAATTCTTTAAAAAAAAAAAAAAAAAAAACAAATCTACTCATATCATTTAAGGTGGAAATCTAAAGATGGAGAAGCCAATGTTCCATTTGGAGTACAGTACCGTCACGTCATCGTTAACTTTTTCGTAATTAAGGATACCAGAATAATTGATCTGATGGTGCAAAACGGTCTGCCAACCATAAACTCATGTACTTTCTATTTTCATTGGTTGAAAGGCCCGATATATTTTTTGGAATTTTTCCAAAATAAACTCTACAAGAACTGTTTTGGTTTCAAAGCCCATAGAGGGCAATCTAAAAAGAATTGGCTAAATTTTAATTTTAAATTTACCTCCCTTTAAAACCTAATAGAATAATTCACTAAAGGGCATAGATTTAGTGATCCTCCTCTCTCTCTCTCTCTACCCTAACTTGCGTCGAGGTGTCAGTAATGTTGGCGCATTGTATTCGTATTTGTAGTTCGTGCCGGCCCAAATTGTCATTAACTTTGATTTTTTTTTTTTTGGTCGGGATCATTAACTTTGATTCAATCAGCGAAATAATTGAATTATTATAAAAATGTCACTACCATTATTAGTATTGTTGGCATCGCTGGCTCAGCTGCGTTCACCATTGCTCAACCACCTCAACTATCCCTTGGCCCCTCTCATTTCGATCACCGTCCACCAGCCTCAGCCATTTCTCAACCAAGCATTGGGAAATCGCTTGCCTTAGGGCTTGCTTGAGGCTGCAATGATGACGGAGGGGCGGCTTGTAGCGGTGGGATGGGACGGCGGGTGGTGCGGCGACTGTACATGAAGACTCAAGAAGGAGGAGGGAAAGAAGAAAATCAGTTCAAAGAAAAGGAAGAAAAAGGAGAAAAATGAAATGAGATTCCTCCTCAACGCTGTAAATTTACCCTCTAAAATGATTGAGAGGATTTCAGTAATTTCTGGAGCATTATTTTCTCTATGATTTATATTTTTTATTGTGTGCTTACGGCAAGATGTTAACATTGCTACATCTTTATTTATGAGCGTTGATGTTGATATTGATAATATTGTTTTTTTTTGTTTAAATTTTAATCATGTGTTTGAATAATAATTGGTGCAAGTTCAGTCCAAAATAAGAAGGATAATACCCTAAAAAATCATAAACTGGTACACTTATGACAAATTTACCTCAAACTATTTTTTTGACCACCAAAAACCCCAAATGGTATACTTTTGACAAATTTATCTCAAATTGGTACACTTGTGACAAATTTACCCTATGTTAGTTTTCTTTAAATTTTATTCTCAAATTATTAAATTAAATGACACGTGGCGGTTAACAAAGTATACCAATTTAGGATTTTACGTTCCTTTTGTCACAGTTTACAATTTTTATGATTTTTTTGTGGTATTAATCTAATTTAGCATAGGGTATATTTATCACAAATTTACCAGTTTATGGTTTTTTGCAGTCGAATAAATTAGTTTGGGGGTAAATTTTTCATAAATGTACAAGTTTAGGGTTTTTTTATAATTAGTCGGGGTAAATTTATCACAAGTTTACCAGTTTGGGGTTTTTCATGGTCAAAAAAATAGTTTGGGGTAAATTTGTCACAAGTGTCTGAGTTTGGGGTTTTTCAAGGTATTAACCCAAATAAGAACGATCCGGAAGACGTACTAATTTTCCATCTGTCAATAACGTGGAGTCAATAAGTTTAATAAATTTCTAACTTGGCGCTTAGAATAAATAAGGTCATAGAAGTAAATCCATTCTAGTCAGATCAGGAACAAAAATCTTCTATCCTGGCCGGTGCTTCCATTAGTGTCATATCTTTTCATTGGGAAAAAAAGGATCTTCATCCCAATATAGCTTGAACTCGGTCCCTACCCAAGTAGTCCAGTGACCAGGTTCAACTAGCTAGTGATGTCCAAGCACGAACTTCGCCAGTTCCCAATACAATACCAATCGTCTACTGTTTGCTATCATTAATAGTTGTGACGTGATTTATCCTAACTGATATTTAACAATGGATCTACTAAAACGACAATTAGGTCATTGCCGATGTCTCGTAGAGCATAAAGGGATGGAATGGAGTTCAAATCAATTTGCAATAGAGCATCACTTTCCCTATTATAAACTGCCATTTCTACTTGAGTAAGAAGGAAGGAAGGAAGGAAGGAAGCAATTGAACATGCGATATCGTACTGGTGAAGCTTATGCAACGCATATGGGCACAACGGTTTGTGTACATCCCCGTAGATTAATTGATCCCAACGGCACGGGATTGCTCCGTGTTATCAAGGGAAATGATGCAAAACCCTAATTCTATGTACTCCACATACTAGGCATCTTTTTGGTTGAGAGGAAGCTTTCTCTTCGTACATATATATTGGAAAGCAACCTGAAAAGAGAAGATCAACAGGTCATCAGTCATCATGGGTGAGTAATCATGGTAGAACATTAAAAGCCTCATCTACTTTGATTTGGAAGCGGACCCAATGAAATTTCAGGAGCTTTCATCAGCCACGTGGATGTGTGCACGGAGGTGCTTTCTTTTGAATTTTCTCTGGGTACAACGTTGAATAATTGCAGCACGGTTTTTGTTTTGTGGAATTCAATACACCGTTGCGGGAAAGAGCAAGCTCACATGCAATGCGACCTTTTCAAGGAACATTTAAGACCAAAGGAGGGTGCGCGGCTTTGTTAAATTCAATCGTAGCAGGTTAGTGAAAAGGAAAGGAAAAATGTTGCCTGAGCACAGAACAAGCAAATGCAAACCTCCGTCTGTTCGATTCACGACAAAGATGATGGTGACACTGACGATCCCTACGATCCTTTTCTTTCTTTGATTGTGCGAATTTTGCTGCGAAAAGAAGTGTTTGAGAAAACGGGATGAAAAGTTAATGCTTCGAAACCAGAGGGTGAAAAATGTTACTAAGGGTTAACAAGAGGATTCTGCTTGTAATTTTGGACTCCTACCTATACTGGCCACAAATAAAATAAAATAAAATAAAATAAAATCTCTGCAAGTTACTGGTGAAAAATGTTACTAATTCGATATTTTATGACTGCTTGTGGTATAAAAAAAAATGCACAAAGCTGTTCTTAATAAAGTTCCTTGTAAGCTACCCTTGAAAGAAACCAATAAAAGATGAGAACTTAAGATTGGAAACTTAATTTGTGACCTGAGAGAGAAATAGAAGTCGCAAGTTAGATTGATGGTTCGCCATGAAATACCATGGAAACGATGCTAGTATTCATCAAGATGTGCTAATTTGTATACCTAAATATGAAGGCCAGACCATGAGAGAAATCATCTCTCTGTAAACGAGCTCTGGTAGCGCCAGCGCCCCCCCATGTCCCGTTGGCATGATCTTTGCGCTCCTTCGCCACGATCTTGAAGATCCAGGATCATAGCGTAATTTTTCTCTGCCTTCTTCGTATTGGCAGTTCCCCGATTGGCATTGGCAGTTTTAGATATGCCAAATTTCCCTCCCAGCCTACAATAATAAAAGGGCCACACTTTTTCCACTCCTTCTTTGCCTTAGACACTCCCTGGGTAATTTAACTAGGACCCACTACTTCTCGTATAACTCTATAAAAGTGGTCCTTTTTTTATTTTTTTTCCTAGTGAGTCCCACTTTCCTTCTTTTTCTTTCTTTTCACACCTTTGATGTTTCAGTTCTCCACTTTTGTAAATAGTCTCTTGTTTTCTCTTTTGCAGGCCATTCTCTTCTTTTTACACCTCTCACTCCTTGTTTTTCCAAAATCTCTCTTGCATCTACAGTCTAAAAAAATTGTTTACTTCAATGGTTGCAACACGAATGAAAGAACAAATGGAGCATTGTAGCAGTGTATTCCAAGACTTAACTTATGAAAACACAATTTTTATATCAACACTCGAACAAGGTAATGAAAACCGCAATCAAATTAAATCACTAATTCGAATCCTGCTTCATATTACCTAAAAGAACACAACTTGCCTATTGCCCTTGAATTTTATGCCTGCACATGGAGGAGACACCTTTCCTTTCTCTATACACTCACATGTGCAAGAAGAGGAGAGAAAAATATAGAAAAGGGAAGAGAGAGAAGCAATGCTTCTCAATTAACTTCCATGGCGCAAGAAATGCTTGCATGTGATGGAGAAAAAGGGCTCGTTGGGAAGGTCACCAGTGAGCCCAATTATGGTGCCAGCTAAAATGTGGAGGACGACAGGATTGACATCATAAATAGAAAATAGAGGACGATGGGCTTCGTGGAAGGAGTGGGGGCGTAGAAAGAAGAGTATGCCCGACAAGAGAGAAAATAGAGAGACAATTTGTACAAGCAAATAACTAAGAAGTCAAAGACGTGGAAAAAGAAGAAGAAGGAAAGTGAGGCCCACGAAGAAAAGAGAAGAACGAAAAAATAAAAATAAAAAGCATTAACCAAATAATTAAAAAAAAAAAAAGAACACTTTTATAGAATTGTAGCAGAAGTGGTGGGCTCCACAAGTTATAGTATGGTCAAACATAAAGAAAAGGGAGTATCCAAATTAAAGGAGTGGAAAAAACGCCGCTCTAATGGACCATTTTAGATGCAAGATTGTACATAACATATTTTTGCTAACATATAAGGTTTTATACTAGTGCATCCTACTTGATAAGAATTCAAAAGGGTGTTATACTATCCATTTAATAATACACAATGATGATTTGGGAATATTATCCAAAAAGTCATAAACCTATTGCATTTTTGTCAATTCAATTTTAACTTTTAATTTTGCCAATTCAGTTCTAAAATTTGTTCACGCTTGCCCATTGAGTTTATTTGGTTAATTTTGAATGAAGATCGCTAACATTGACACCAACCATTCTATGTGTACGGCCGGAGCAAATGTTGATAACTTTTAATAATGTTTTGATGTTTTTTGAAAATTTTTATTAATTTTTTATTTTCTCTTTTATTTTTGTTTTCTTAACCCTAAGCACATGAAGACCCTTGCCTAGACCAAGTGAGGCTCGCCAGCCTAGGGTTAGAAAAAGAAAAGAAAAAAAAATGATAAATGAATAATTTTTTTTGAAAAAGTACTAAAATATTATAAAAGAATGTTCACGTCAGCGTTGGTGGTGTCCTGTGAGAGATAGCCGACATCCACGTCTGGATATCTAGTAAAAATTGGCCGAATACAATCAATTCACCAAAAGTAAAATAGGTTTAGAATTCTTGGGACAATTTTCCCATCATAATTTTGATATGAAATGATAATGTCACATAATTAATTGATTGACCAGAAGATATGCAATAAGTTTAAAAATTTGCACTATTTCTACCCAGGTATTGTAACTCATGCATTTTGTTTTATAAATGTATCAATTATTTAATTCTACAAGAATGAGTACTTTGCCGTAAGCTCAACGAATGTTATTGAAAATCACGTACAAACGGGTACTTTATTTGAAAGTGCGACACTTTACTAGCGGAGCCCTCCAGCATTACTCAGAAAGAAACACAATTTTCCATGTTATTATGCATATTAAATACCAAATCCACTTGCTCAGTTCTTTGGTTGACCTTTCTAGCATGAATTAATGTGTTTGTCATCTCTTCGTACTTCCTGAAATGTATCGTATTTCCAAAGGAGGAGGCTAAAGTCATTCCTCTAATTAAGTCCTGCTATAAACCAGCCTTTTGATTTCATAAGGTGCAGATAACTGAACTGACAATGGCTAAGGGTAATCTCCACGTAGTTCCTCGCATTTTGTTTGCTCTGGTACCGTCCATCACGAGACCGAGCAACGCCGACAATGAAGATAGGAAGGCAAGCACGGTCCTTCACAGGTGGTCGGAAAATTACTGTTACTGAGACTCGATGATTTGGTAAACACAAGCATGGTGGTCGGGTCATTCTTGTTGAAAGCTTTAAAAAATAATCACTATAGTGAATGCAGTACATGATCGAATTGATTTTCTTTAGCGAGATTGTTGATTAGACACTCATTCTAACCTTGTTAATCATTAACAGGTATACATTGTGTAAATGGGTTCACCTCCGGTGGAAGGGTATTCGCCATCGTCCGAGCATTTCAACATGACAGGATGAGAGGTAACGTTCACATGCTAGAGCCTGGTATTGCTAATTTGCCAATTCTGATCTCTCTCTCTCTCCCTCTCTCTCTCTCTCTCTCTCTCTCTCTCTCTCTCTCTGTGACATACAACGCCTGCCCTCTGAAGAGTTTTCTTGATTACAACTCACGAGGAGCTTTATGTTTTCGCGGCCAAGCTTACAGAACAAGAGGCAGATAAAGTGGCCAGCGAGTCTTGCAGGATAAGTTTCAAGCACTTTTAAATTATTTTGATTATCCTAGACAAGGGACTCTAGTAAAATGATTGGCATTGTGAAGTGCGGGCATGAATGGAGTACTCTCCGTATTTCCCAGCACAACTCTCAAACTTCAGACCACATGATCTTGGGACTTCCCGGGCTTCTCCTCCAAAGAGAAAAATCAAACTGCCAAAAGTGATGTCTTCATCGGTCTTATCGACACCGATGCTTGGCCCGAGTCTGAGCCATTCAGCGACAGAGGATTGGGTCCCTCCACCAAAGAAGCGGGAGGGCGCCCTCTCCCACGCACCAAGTAATTCCTCTTGAACTCAAAACATGATTGCTAATTGATCTTTAAAGGCTTTTCCTTACCCATGTAAAATCTTTGTTCCATAACCAAACTTGATTCTGACACATCAGTAAGCACAAAAAGATTTAGAAGTAATGCATATTATAGGATAAAATAAGTATAAAAAAATAGAAAGAAAACTTGAGGGGCAAAATAAAAATAAAAAATCAGACTAGACCCAAGTTAAATTCGACTTGGGGCTTGGTGACCGTCGGCAATGCTTGGCAGAATCACATGATCCCGGACCAGATCTTGGTATCGCAGGCGTCGCCCAACGCCGGCATTGACAATTGGGGTCACACGACCCCAAGTATCACCTAGCTAGGGTTGCATGACCTGAGGTCATATTTGGATAAAGCAAGGGTTTGGCTGCCTCGGTGGCGTCTCTCCCAGTTGCCTCATGCATCTTTCTCTTTCTCTCTCTAGTTAACACCTAAAAATTACATGTAAGCATCGATTTACATAGTTAGTATAGACATGGCAGTTAGCAATTAGTCCACTTCATCATTTGTACTTTATATTAATGGAATGACTAACTCGAACAAAATCATGTCCTTCAAAACCCTGATTACACAAAAAGTAGTACAACGACCTTATTGAACAATATGGAAAAATTTAGGGACTTTTAACACGTTTTCCCTCCATTCCATTGTGACTCAACTTTCTTTTATTAAATCCACAGTGAATGTGCTCATCGAAATATAAATTTTAAGTTTTGAGTTTATTATAATATTATTAGAATATTTAAATATTAAATCACGTCTTCATCTATCATTTTAAATTTTTAGAGCAATTGGCGTAGTCCCACCAAAATTTCATAATTAGTATATTCTCTATCGATCTGTCAAAGTACTTGAAAGTGGTTGCTTAAGAAAACCTATATACTCACAATGTGAATGTTGAAGCTGCTCATTAATTTTAAAAAACAAAGAGCATAAAAAGGATAAGGTATTAATTTCTTTAAGTCAATTCGATACTCTTGTTTGGGTCAAGATGTAACTAAATAGATACTACCGCATAGTTTCAGCTGCTATAACATTATATTTTTCTTAAGATAATATATCATCGTAGTTTGCAATTAGTTTGGATACAATAATTTGGATTAATTGTGTACATCAACAAAGCTAATTATAGACAAAGGGGAATTTGTCACTTGTTGCCACATTGGGGAATTTCTTAACTACTGTTAACTTGGGAAAGATGGTAAACAAAGCCAATTATAGACAAAGGGTCTTGGACCATCCACTGGTCCTAATCCCTTATCAAAATTCCAGCGTTTCGATGTATTGGTTACAAATTCACGTTACTTTGTAGATTCGATAAATTAAGAATGGATTCTAGGGAAATTTTCATTTGTGCCCTAATTTTGGGAGCAGTGCACTCTTGTATGAAAAAAATTAGAGAATATAAAAATGAGAATTGTTGGAATATGTTGGAAAAGATGAAAAAATAATATGAACTATTTGAGGCATGCAAGCATTATCTTTAAGTGTAATTTTGCCCCTTAGAAAATGAAACCCAATGTGATTGGTTCTAGCAGTCATCCTCTCAAGATATAACAGATATATATATATATATATATATATTACTCTGCATTGAATAATGAATAATTAAAGAAACACGAATAGTTGGATTGTATGTATAACCAGCAAAGAAAGGAAAGAAAAATGTAATGAGAGTAAAGATGATCATGATATTCTTCATATCTTTTCAATTATGTCCATCAATTCTAGCATTAAATTGAAAAATGTTGCAAAAATGTTATAGAATAATGACTTTCATGACTATCATAATTTCTATAAAGTCATTCCAAGACAATGGCTTGCAAATTTTCAAAACTATTGAAATACACAACAACTTCAATATCTGAACTTAAATGGAGTATATATACAAGCGGCATCTCTCAAAAACAATGCTATCACCTTGTCATGCAAATGTGGCAATATGAAGTGGGGATTTCTATTTCGAAAAAAAAAAAAAAAAAGCTGGGATTTCTAGTATGCATATTCCTACCTTTGGAAGCATCTTTCTACTAAATCACATATTCACATGACAACATCATTGTAAAGGAAATACAATAAAGAGCCTTTCAAAGAATTTGAGTCAACTTTATAATTGGCAAGCAATCATCGGGCTTTAATCTTTTCAACATTTTTTTATAGGGAAAATGACTCAAATGGTTCTTAAACTTTAATTCAATGTATTATCTCGTCCTTGGACTTTTAATTAATTCAATTTGATCCTTGAACTATTGGTAAATATCGAATATAGTTTGTAAACTATTGGAAAATGTTCAATTTCATCCTTACATTAGTTAAAGTTAATGGAATTTGCTGACTTGGCTTTTAGTCTCTTAAATAAAATAAAAAGACATGCGGAATATCCACATAACTTATTTATTTCAAATTAAGAGATGAAATATCCACGTGAATTAATTATCATTAAAATTTAAAACAACTCAAATCGGGCCGCCAACCAAAAAAGGACATAGGGGCACTTCTTCTTCTATTTCTACGATTGATGCTCTCAATCTCCGACTAGTCCAAAATGCTATTTCAAACCATGAAGAAGAAGGTAAGCCTTACAATCTCCATTAGGAGTAAGTATAAAGATTTTTTTTTTTTCAAGGCATATATGTGGATTTATGGTCGAACACTCGAGCTTCCTCCAATTGGTGACTCTATCACGTCACATAGAAAAAGTTACTTTATGCTTGGAGTGTTGTCTTGGGCGTAATGCTTCCAATGAAGACTTAGGTCTGCACACATGGGGTTCTACAAGGATGGCATGTCATGCAAGCTCCTCCATGGCTATTATTTAGGGTTAATTAAGGCTTTCTTGAAGATGAGTTGATCAGGGTTTTCTAGAAGTTGATAATGCATAGTTCATCTGACTCAATCAAAGATAATCAAGCTATTATGTGGCATGTTGTGTTATGCAATACCCTATGAGAATATCAAAAAAAATCGAATGGACGGCAAGTTTTGTTATATTAATTTAATGCGGTCCCAACTTGCCGTAGTTTTAGGTTATAGCTTTCTCATGGCTTTTCAGACATGGTCCCAATTTGTCATCAATTTCTTGTCTTTAGATAATACTTTCAATATTTGTTTGTTCATACGGTATAAACCATAGACATATATTGATTGGCGTCCTTTTTTTTTTTTTTTTCCAGCTAATTCTATGTGTAAGTTTTTGCAAACTTACATGATTGATGAGACATTCTGATTTATTCTATGTGTCGGGGGTAGGTTTGTTCACAATAGAATAATGGAGTTTGTTGATGGTTATAGTAGTGAGTGGCTTTATGATTTGGATAAATTGAGCTATTTTGACATTTTACTTTTAGTAAAGGATATGGGTTACTCTAATATTGAGAAATTTCACTATTTAATGATGAGGAAAAATCTTGACAATAGTCTAAGATTTGTTGAAGATGATACTTCGGAACAAGAAATGATGGGACTTTCGGCAAATTTTGGCGTTACATGTGAGATATTTATTGAACATGGTCAAGACATGAGCGTTAGCATTTGTGATGGGTTAGTTGAGGGATTGATGAACACATAAGAAGATGAGGCAGCTATAATACTTATTAAAGATGATGATGAGCTTGTTGATGTGCCATGGTTATCTGATAATGAAGAAAAAGAACTTTAAGTGGCTAGGGGGAAATTAGAACTTTTAAGGGAGACAATACATATGGAGTTGCTAGGTTGTTGGAGATCCATGGTGAAATAGATGTTGAAGTAGAACGAAAAAGGAGGAGGAAAGAGGCTATAAGATAATGTTGAGTTTGAGACTAAATACTTTGACTCAAGGAATTCTAGTTAGAGCTTTATCACAAGTAATGAAAAAGAACTAGAGATAGAAAGGCTGTTAGAAGGAAGAGCACACATGTGCAATATGATAGAACCACGGGGATACCTCACTTTACACCGAATATGGTATTCGATGGCCCAAAGTAGTTTAAGGAAGTTATCAACAAATATGAAGCCACTAGAAGAGTTGATGTTGATCTTATCAAGAATGATAAGGTAAGAGTAAGGGCAAAATGTGAGGCTAAAATTGATTTAATTTAGGTAGTTAGAGATAACAAGTCAAGCTTGTTTCTAATGAAAACTTTCAAGGATGAGCATATGTGTTTTTGGTCTTTCCAAGTAAGGAGGTTTACATCTACATATATGGCGAAGCATTATCTAAGATTGTGGATGGCAGCTCCTTCAATGAAGTTGCAGGAGTTCAAGAAAATTGTGTGAGAACATATCAGCTTAGATGTTATTATAAGCCAGTATAGAAAGACTAAGTTAAGGGTAATCGAAGAACTAAATGGGATGTACTCTTATGAGTTCAATAGGTTGGGGAGTTATTTTAAAGAAATTATTCATAGAAATTCTCAAAATGCCTTGAAGGTAAAGTTTATAGGAGAATCACCAAATTCAAGACCCATGTCTAGTGGTTTTATGTTTATTCTGATTCTGTGAGAACGGGATTCCTTGAAGGTGCAGACCTTTGATAGGGTTGGATAGATGTTTCTTAAAAGGAATATTGAATGGTGAATTATTGACTGCTATTGGAGGAATGCAAATAATCAAATGTACTCTATCGCATGGGCCATTGTTAAGGTAAAAAATAAGGATTCATGGGGTTGATTTGTAAATGTCTTGAAGTATAATCTTGGAACAAAGGATGGTGTGGGATACATGATAATCTCCAATCAGCATAAGGTAATGTTATTACTCTTCCTTCATTTTGTATTTTCCAAGTGTGCCATATTGTTACCTCATTATATATATATATATGATAATATCATGTATTCTATTCTAGGGGCTTGTGCAAGTATTAGAGGAGGAGATGTCATATGTTGAGCACCAACTATGTGTAAGACAATTGTATGTAAATTGGCGCAAGAACAATGGGGGGCAACGACTATCACAAGTAATTCCGGATGCGTTCAAAGTCAACTAAAATCCTGCAATTTAAAAACATATCGAGGAATTGGATAAGATGAGCAAGCCAAACAAGGTTGACTTGATAAGGATTACTCCAAAATATTGGTGCAAGGCTTACTTTAAAACTATATGCAAGTCGGATATTATGGACAATAACTTGTCAAAACATTTAATGGATCAATATTGGAAGCTAGACAAATGTCTATCATATCTATGCTTGAGGATACTAGAGAGAAGATAGTGATAAGAATGCATGAGAAAAGAGATGCATTTGAACGATGGAAAATGGACATTGCCCCAAGGATATTAAAGAAGATAAAACACAAAAAAAGAAAGTGCATTTTGTCATGTGCTTTGAAATGGAGAAGATGGATTTGAAGTGCATCACATGAATGATAAATTTGTATTGGACATAAAGAACAACTAACGTTCTCATAGGGTGTGGGCCTTGAGTGGGATTCCATGCCCTCATGCAATTTGTCATTCTATTCAAAGGGGAGGAGATAGAAACTTTTGTCAACCATGATACAAGAAGGATATTTATTTAAAGGCATATAATCACTACTTGGAAGCAATGGGTGGTGACAACCTTTGGCTTCCAATGATAAAGAACCTTTGGTGGCATGAACACCTCGGATTATGCCCGGTAGGCCTAAACAATAAAAACGACAAGAGAGGAAGGATAATTTTAAAATGGATTGAAAGTGTCAAGACAAGGCACAAAAATCACATGCCATTTGTACTTTAAGTGAGCCCACAACTCAAGAAATTGTCCATTGAAACAAAAGGAAAAGGTAAGGTTTATCCATTTTGTGTCTCTAGTATCTGTTTGGGTCAATAATTTTTACTTAATTTTCTAAATGAATAGGATGAAGAGATATTTAGATAGAGAGAAGCCATACCACTTGTCATAGAGATTTATCATAATAGTGCCACCACTCAAAAGGTACTCTTGATCTTTAACTAAGTGACTAGGTACTTTAATAATTATAAGCATCAATTTAACTTGTGTATTGTTGTTTTTAGTAGCCAGTATTGGAAGAGAGTCGAGCCATTTCTCTACTTAGAAATACCAACCATAATGCAATGAAGGTGGAGAGCACATCTCTCAAACTAATCACTACAATGGACTAGAGGTAGAGCATTACGGTAGTAAACTTGTTATGCAAAGATTTGACGTTTGATTGATTGATGTATTTCTTTTGTCTAGCAGCAAAAGGCAGACATTAAGAAAAAGAACCAAGAAGAATGGAAACAAGCTAAGGAGCATTTGAACGATATTGGAAGTGTTGATACGACAAGATCTCTGAGAAAGAGGAAAATTGATCCAAAGTTGCTGTTTGAAGAGTTGGAAGTAGGATATGTTATAGTTTTTTTTTTTGACATGATACTCTTGAATTTAAAATCAAGAGATGGAGTTTGTTTTTTTGTAGTTTTAAAAGTGTCTAAGATGTGGCAATGATGCTGTTAAGAGGACAAACATTCTGAGCAAGAGTTTTTTGTTGTTGATAGTACACTCAATATTTGAAAAGAAATGGAGTTGGCCTTATTTCCATCCAATCTGTTAATGTTTAAAAGGACATTCAATACGATTGAATGGTTGGCTTGAGCGCAGCTCCTTCGTTTGTAGAATTTTGTTGCGTTGGATTGCTACTTCAGTAAAATGGGTCTCGATGAAGGTTTACCAAGAAGAGGTCTAAATAAAGGCAACTGCAGTCTACGTCCCCATTCTCAAATGGTTTGATAGCCATATGCAGGTAATCTGCATGTCTCCCACTCCTAACAACTTCGACAAATTCATTCTAAGAGCATCAATTTTCATTGCAAACACCGGCAATGAATGAATTTATCCTTTTCATTCCTAAAAAACAATTTTCTATTGCAACAAATCACGATCACTAGAGCCTATTGCTAATATCTCCTCCTCGCTACGTCTGCTGTCAACATATCTGACTGCGTGAGCTCAATCAATGTCGGACTGGAAAGAGAATTTGATAGACCGGATCATGATGCCAATATTCACGATGATAGGGAGGTAAGGAAGGCCAAAAAAGGTCTCTTGAATTGGAATTATGAGCTGCAGAGTCTTGAGTTCATCCATCAATTTTCCTTCAGGAGAGGATGGATTGCTAGAACTAGTTGGATATTCAAAATATCCTCGCAAAATTATGGTATCTAGGAAAAGAACTCACAAATGAAATGAGCATGTATCTTGCAACTTACCATGAACAAAATTAATTGTGCTCAGAGTTTGCATAAATTCAGTTTAATTCTTCTTTACTCAACACTTGGGACAGCCAGGAATATGACTTTCAGTCATAAGTGGCGAAAATTCATCTTCTTCCTCATGTCGTGATGCGATGAAAACTAAAATCCACCTCCTCCATACAATCAAACGCGAACAACAGATGCAGGGACTAGGGCGTTCCTGACGAATTAACTCCCCAGATGCTTATTCTGAAGAGGGGTTGCGTAGAGCAAGAATCGAAGCAAAGACCCTGGCATTGTCTTGCTGCTGAATAGAAGTGATTTCTTGATACTGAACATCTGCAGCGACGAGTACAAACGGGGTCAACTATGCAACCAAGTTACTCTATGCCAATAATTTTTGTATGCTTTATCAACTGTATAACCTTCCCAGCACTTTTCATCGTAAAGCACTCCAAATTCCAAACAAGTTTTCCAGAAGTGAAGCAAACGCCACCCATACCAGATGAAGTAGAGAAGCATTATCACCTAAGCCAAGATCACGCTGACCCCTCGAGAAGCCCGTGTATTCTAAGGGTCCAGTGCTTGTAGACAATCCGAGCTAAAATATAAAAGACAAGACTTTGAAAGTGAAATTTCATGGCTTTTTTATGTACGTTGTAGTTGATCAAGTTCATTATGATGGTCTTTCTTCCGTTGGGTTAGTACAACTTTCCATTAAAGGAAGGAGGGAGAGCCGTGGTGCATTTCAGCAACCACCTGTTCCATCTCCAGCACCTCAGGAGTTAACCCGGTGAGTAACTGGTTTCCTGACTCCTTTGCAGGAGCGTGGTGTAACTCCACCACCGAACAGCCCACTAATTCAATGCCCTAGTTAGAGTCCAGGGACCGAGGGACCCGCAGCACTTGGGGATTCTCACCCCTACCAGGTTCTCCCTAGAGTACTACTTAGCCTTTTAAGAACATGCTCAGGTCCTTATAAAAGACAAGACTTTGAAAGTGAAATTTCATGGCTTTTTTTATGTACGTTGTAGTTGATCAAGTTCATTATGATGGAAGCCTATGCCAAAGTCTAGAAATCAAAAAAGAAGATTCCATTCCATGTTATATCCCCTCAGAATTGTGCGATATAGATTGGTCCGACCCTCCTTTTTAACCACATGCTGCACTCAACTACTTAGGCATTAATTTTAGCCTCAAAGTAAAAAATGATAGCCGTGTGGGCAAAGGCCTTCTTGATCTTGAATCAGAGACATCTGATCTGAGTCGTTAGAAACCCATGTGCGAAAATCCCTCACCAGATTATTTTATTACAGAAAGTGGAGTTGGTCACCTAATAAAGATGTCCGATGCTTGATGGTGCGAAGGCTTATGGTTGAAGAAACAAAATTGCAGTCGTCTTACGTTAAATTAATTTAGCTGTAAGCCCGCATCGTCTGACTTTCTTATATTTCTGGAAGAGAACTCATGGCAAACTGAGATTTTCTTGTTCTTTGTCACCCTCTTATAAGTCTGCATGAGCTGTTTCACGTCCATACAGGAGGCCAGTATTACGTATTAAAAAGTACAACAAATTTCCCATCGTTATCGAAAACTACGGTCATGCATTATTCTTTATTTTCTACATCAAGAAAGTAAAATATTAATAAACCCAGAAGACATCTCGAATGTTTAGACCGTTATGACTTCTCCAAATCATGGCAAAAACCTTTAGAAGTCACGACCGCAAATTGGTGACACAGCTGGATATCCAGGTTTCTTACACCAGCTGCAGATAAAGAAAGATGCCTTCATGCAGAAGAAATTGTCGCAACTAATTCATCTTTGTTCCATTCTCAGGAGACTTTTGAGGAAGTCAAGTTCTTAAATCCATCACAACTTTTCATCATGATGATTCCAGCCAACTCGTCGTTATTGTATAGTCCCTTGAAATTATTTACTTGAGGATTTCTGCAATTAATATGAATTGTTTAGTGGATGCATCTGCTATTCTTTCTTTCTACGACCAGCACACCAACTGGTCAATAGGACAACCTTAAGGATTCAGAAACGTTCCAGGAAACTACAATTGATGTCCAATGAAATGCGTGAGCTCAATATAAAGTTCATGCCGCAAGCAAGACAGGTTAGCTTGTTTTCAAATTTACTGGCGAACCTGCAATCAAAGTTAGCCAATTTCTATCTACTCATCAGACCCATCCGCAAGGCACCTTGAGAGAACTGCATTGACCTTGAGCCGAAGAACTCCTCTGTTTGATCAGACTTGGTAAGTATGCAAATTCTTCGACATTATTTGGATTTTGCTAATAAATTTTAATTGCCTTTTGACCTTTCCTCCGATGAAATGACAGGCGATGGATATGGAGGATGTGCTTTTGCATGGAACGCTTCACTTGACGATTTTCGAAGTTGATGGAATTTCTGGAGGAAAACCTGCTGCTTTCTTTCATAAGGTACTCAATCTTTTACCGAAAAACGTTAATGCCCTTTTGAAGCAAATGTATCGAGTTAACTCTCTTCTTTAATAATTATCTTTACCGTAACTCGTTTCTGTCTTTTGACATGAATAAAAGCAGAGAGGAAAGTAGAAATAATTCTCTAGTATTGGAGCCAATGTAAGCGAGGCAGATCATCATTTCAAGTCGAAAATTTTCTGGAGAGGATAATTACTATGCTCGAAAAATGATCTCAATCTCCTTAGAAATTTCCATTGAAATGCTTGATGATACAAACTCGTCTAGCTTCTCTGGGTTTCAGAACATTCTCTGCTATGTCTTCTGTGAGTCGATGTTAGACCCTGTGTATGAACTTCTAATACGTCTGGACAACTTCACGCAGCTAACAAAGGAAATTGGGAAATGCATTGGGTGCGGAAGACCCACGTTCGAACTCTATACTACCGTCGATATAGGCAATACTCGAGTTTCGCGAACAAGACTAACGGAGAGTGGTCATGGCAACCTAAGATGGAATGAGTCCTTCCACATATACTGCGCCCACGCGGCTTCTCAAATTACCTTCTCCATCAAGGAATCTGACCCTATCGGAGCACCGGTGATCGGAACGGCTTCGCTTCTCGTTAGCAAGATCGTGAAGGGACAAGAAGTCGACAGGTGGCTCAAGATATCCAGGGAGAGCACATCCCTCCACCGTGGTTCGAAGATCCATGTCAAGTTGAAATTCGAAAGTGCCGCTGGAGACCCGCACTGGTCTAAAGGGATTCGGCGTCCTGACTTTCCGGGAGTGCCTCACACGTTCTTCGAACAAAGAAAAGGTTGTAAAGTCACTCTTTATCAAGATGCTCATGTCGAAGATGGCTTTACCCCGAAGATCCACCTTGCCGGCGGCAAGCACTACGAGCCTCATCACTGTTGGGAGGATATTTTCGATGCGATATCAAATGCCAAGCAATTTGTTTATATAGCCGGATGGTCGGTGTACACGAAGATCACCTTGATCAGTGACCTAAAGAGGCAAAAACCGGGGGGAGACATGATTCTCGGAGATCTCCTGAAGACGAAAGCCGACGAGGGCGTCACGGTCCTAATGCTCGTTTGGGACGACAAGACCTCGGTTAAAGATCTCAAGAAAGATGGAGTGATGGCTACTCATGATGAAGACACTAGGAGTTTCTTCCATGGGACGAGAGTCCATTGTGTCCTATGCCCTCGGAATCCCGACAACGGCCGAAGCCTTTTTCAAGGCATGGAGATTGCAACCATATTCACGCATCACCAGAAGATTGTGGTGGTCGATAGCGAGGCTTCGGGTGGAGAATCCGGGAAGAGGAGGATTGTTAGCTTCATCGGTGGGATCGATCTCTGTGACGGGAGATACGATACTCCTTCCCATCCCCTGTTCAGGACACTGGACTCGGTTCATCACAACGATTTCCACCAGCCGAATTTCGACGGCGCGTCAATCAAGAAAGGCGGACCGAGGGAGCCTTGGCACGACGTGCATTGCCGTCTCAAACGTGGAACGTTCAATTGTTTCGTTCCATTGACGGCGGGGCGGCTCTTGGATTGCCGGACAGCCCAGACGATGCGGCGAACCGTGGTGTCATTAGGGGCAAGGAATACCCCATCGAGAGAAGCATCCAAGATGCTTATATCAACGCGATTCGACGGGCGAAGAATTTCATTTATATCGAGAATCAGTACTTCCTGGGAAGCTCATTCTCGTGGGAGTGTAGCGATGCCAAAGTCGAGGAGGCCGGCGCTCTTCCTCTTCATCTGATCCCCAAAGAGTTGTCGCTCAAGATTGTTAGCAAGATTGAAGCAGGGGAGAGATTCGCAGTCTATATCGTCATCCCGATGTGGCCGGAGGGCATTCCAGAGAGTCAGTCGGTTCAAGCTATACTGCATTGGCAGAACCAGACGATGGAGACGATGTACAAGGATGTGGCGCGCGCCATCCGTGACAAGGGGCTCGACGCAGACCCCACGGACTACTTGACATTCTTCTGCTTGGGGAACAGAGAGACCGAAAAATACGGAGAATACGTACCTGCTGAGCAGCTCGAACACGATACAGATTACCGAAGGGCTCAGCATTCGAGGCGATTCATGATTTACGTGCACGCCAAGACAATGATCGGTACGGAATCTTTGTATCATTAGTTCACTTGCTTGAATTGGCTACGTTAGAGTTTTGCTATTGAACAGATGGACTAATTCCTGTGCTATTCAGTGGACGACGAATACATCATCGCGGGATCGGCCAACATCAACGAGAGGTCGATGGACGGTGCCAGGGACACTGAGATCGCGATGGGGGCGTACCAGCCGCATCATCTAGCCAACGAGGGACACCGAGCCAGAGGCCAGGTCTATGGCTTTCGGATGTCCTTGTGGCACGAGCACCTGCGCGAGCATCACCGCTCCTTCGATCACCCCGAGAGTTTGGAGTGCGTCCAGACGGTGAACCAGATCGCCGATCGCAACTGGACGCTATACTGCTCGGAGAAACTCGATCGAGACTTGCCGGGTCAATTGCTCAAGTACCCGATTGCAATTGCCGGGGATGGGAAGGTTGCAGAGCAACCTGGTATGGAGTTTTTCCAGATACAAAGGGTAAAGTTCTTGGGTCCAAATCACATGTCCTACCATCGCTCCTCACTACTTAGAAATAAGTAAAATTCAGTACATAATAATTGTTCACTTGTCACAGATTTGTTCAATTTGTACCTGTTCTTAAAAGAAATTGCTTCATTTATATATATTATATTTTGATGTTAGCGGAACATGTATATTAAGAGAGAGGGAAAGTTGGGCCCAGTTGCCAGAAGCCTTATGGCAAACGGTGCAACCCGGGTGACACGTGTCGTTAGATGAGTGAGTTAGAATTTTCATATATTAGCATCCTAACGGTACACAATATTTTCTCGTTAATTAAAGGTATCGTGTCAATGATACAAAGATGGTCATATATAAGAACAATTATCTCAATAACTCAACGTCGATTTGTCTTTGAGCTCTCGTTGAAAACATTATCCATGTGTTGGAAACTATGCTGTGATTCGTAGATCGCTACTGATTGCTTGAAGAGTGCAATTTATGGTAAGAAAGGATAAGAGCTATGTTGCGATTTATGGTCAGAGAGGATAAGAACTATGTCAACTTCAAAAGGAGAAGAAAACAAAGTTGGAATTTCGTGAAAGCATGTGAGTTTGGTTAATTGTGACATTGATTATGAGACCAATACGGGACATTAAATCTTAATCAAGTTTTATAATCAGTTTACTTGGAAGTGAATTTCCATAGGGACTTATGAGTGGATTGGGTCGGTCATTACAAATTGTATTAGCCTTTATAGATGGTGGAGTTGAAGGTATGTAATCTCTCTCTCTTTTCTTCCTCTTTTTTCTTCTGAGTATATAATTTTCATTAATTATATTTATTTCGAATTTTTACATGGTACATAATCTGGATAAGTCATTAGTTTATAGCCAACCTCCATCGACATTAATATGAAAATTAGGATATAAAATTTCGAGGATCTGAATAAGTGATAAAATGAACGAGGGTCATATAAAAAATGAATTATGCATGCTACGTACTCTAAGCCCGATCTATCTCTAATGGATGGATCGTTGTTCATATTCTCATTTCCACAAGAGTAATCAAATCCCAATCATGGCATTCTTTGCTAATCTTTATTACACTAAATATTCTCTTGATCACTTTATTGGGAAGAACAAAGCACTCGTGCATGATCTCATCTAACAAGTTAGGTGGGGCAGATGAGGTGGGAGACGTGGGAGCCCCTTCTTCCTCTCCGGTTTTGAAATTTCCGGCCAATGAAATGGAGAAAAGAGAGAGAGATCCAAAGATAAGGATTAGTGATTTTAATTATTAGTTTAAATTTGACACCGTATGCTTTTCCTGGTGGCGAATGACGAGGGTCTACATGGGCTGTCTTTGTCCAATGTTGGACCATCCCCTACATAAGCTCCCACGGCAAGCAAAGTAATATTATTTAATGAATAACGCCTCCTTATGTAATCTAAATGAAATAATTCTAGAAGTAGAGTTCACATATAATATGTATATTATATGTACATGATAGAAAAGGTGTAGTTTTTTTTTTTTTTTAAGATACATGATAAAAAAATCTGTGATATATTAAGATAAATAATGCAAGTTGTAATGACACCTTTGCAACATGAAGCAGAAGTACTACTTTCATTTATGTTAGTACATTAAGCTATGGAATGTGTGGTGTATGGGACTGATTTTGCAATGCTAGTTCTTTCAAAATACAATTAAACTACTCTAGTATAACATTTGGCATATCACTTCATGAGAGTGAAAAATGGGGGCATCAACATTAACAAGTCAAGGGTTGATTTTCGTTGAGTGATATGGTTAGGGATGCTTAGAAACTTTGGTTTGCTGCAAAAATTGCAACATTTTTCCTTCTTTAAATTACTTAGTCACTTAATTAATAACTTTTAGTACTGAAACGGTCTGGAAAAAAGCGTTCTGCTTTCATGAGAGAAAAATAATAATAATTTTTAGTCATTTATATATTAACTTTAAGCATCAGAACTCTCTGGAAAAGGTCACCTCGCTTTCATGAAAAAAAAAAAAAAAAACAATAATTTGTACTTCGTTATCAATAATCATTTGCTTTTTATTGCTTACCACGCCAAGTTATCTACTTGTCAAGCACCTATTGCGGCCTCAGCCGAAGACAACAAATTAGTTTGACTTCGTGTCTGAAGTTCACTACTAACCAAACCATGGCATTGGCCAACAAAGAAATATCAATTTAGACAATAGATGGCACTATTGATATGGGGATATGCAGCACTTATGGGGTTTATAATTGGCCAACTTCTGCTTCGTCCTAACAAGAAAGTGACATCATCTATGCCCACTATTTTCTTTGCACTGCCGTGTAGAACATCAACATAAGACTCAGCAATTAGTGATTGGATTCCATGAAGATTTTTCCTTGCATCGTGAGATTAAACTAATCAGATGTTACATCACGATAAGATGCGTATTAAATGCCGCATAGAAAACACAAACCACTTTTCTCCTTCACTTTTTGGACGGCAGATTCATTTGTCTATGATAGCAACGTTGGAGGAAAGTTGCGATCGATCGAAAGGTTGAATCAGTGAGCTATAAACTAACCGAAGATTGTTCTAATTACTTGTTAAGCATTCTTCTACACCAACAAATCTCAATACGAATCTCCAGTGGTACGAGGGTTCATTTGGCCATGATCTCCTTCTCTTGAACCAAACCGTGATGGCGATTCTCACTCTGCAATATTTATTATCCATGAGATCTCTTATGAAGCCCATATATTGGTGTGGACTGAGAGGGGCCTATCAATCAACAATTCCTTCAATTATTGATATGCATCGGGAGGATCCATCCATCAACTACAACATTTTACTTGAGCTACTAACCAACTTTTTTTCTCAATAAAGTAACCCTATAGAAAAGTTGGTAAATTAAAAAAAAAAATCAAATAAACGTGGATAACTCAAATAAAAATTGGTAATTCATACTTACTCAATAATTTACTCTAAAAAAAGTTGACAAATCATTTAAGGAAAGAAAAAAGAACCACATGCTTATGTAGAAGGTACTTTCGTACTTAATGAATATATTCTCTCCTCGATTCAGTACTATATAAGCCTTCACTCTCTACCCTTATTGTCTCATCAACTCACCCTTCGCTCTTCCTCATTTCCCTCTTCTCTACCTCATCGACCAAACCAAAGAACAAACATGAATCTCATCCCGAGCTCAGGCGGGGCATCGCTGGCCACAGCCATGGCGGTCTCGGGCACGTTTATCCTCTTTGCCATAGGCTTCCAAAAGTCGTACTCGACCACCCGCGTCATAATTGACCACATCACGGAATTCTCAGACCTGGACATACCGTCTTGCACGATCTCCGGTACGCCTAACTGTTTAACTACACAGACACACTCATCTGTATAGCAAGAACATCATAACTGATGAGCGTGATCTTGTGCAGGTGCCACCAAGAAGAAGAAGATCAAGAGAGAGAAAGCAAGGAAGACAGCTCACTTTGAAGAACATGTTGCAGACCCTGACTGTTACAATGAGGAGTTCAAGATTCATCGCCGTGGAAGTGATTATAACGATGATGAAGATAGCGATCATCGTCCTTCGCCATCCACAAAGGATAAAAGCTCGTCCAAGTTCGGAGGAATGCCAGCGAACAGAGCAGCACTTTACGAAGCAATTCTCAGCGATCGCGTCCGTCACAGATTGGCCAGTTGTTATCGATAAATCACTTCTTTATTTTCACGTGAATTAAAAAATTGTCATGTCTGTATGATATCTGCCATCATCAACCATAAGTATATTCCGATAAATATCTTGTATTTTCTTTGCTTTTTTGTCCCCTTTTGTTCTATAGCTCTTTTGTTTTTTTTTTTCCCTTTTTTGGTTCTACCTTGTCACTAAGCAAGGAAGTGTAAAGAGCCTGTAGAGATTGGCATTTGGGCTCAATTGTGTATATTTGATGAATATATGTGGAAGCAGGAGGTTTTTTCTTAAGTAAATTTTTTTTTTTCCTAAGAATCCTATGTACCATTCACATGTCACTGAAACTTGACTTGGATATCATGCCACATGGAAGGATAATCAATTGGGTAGCTAGAGAACAAAGCAGAAGTGCTGGATAATTTATTTTTCACTGCATTTAAACTTGATTTTAGTTTATTGAAAAGTATATCATACATATTTAGTTTATCAAAGTAATGAGGGAACTACCAAACTAGTGTTTTAAGTGCGGGAGAATGCACAATCAAAGCAAATCAAGATGGATTGTGGAGGTGTTTTTCAGATGATTCCCATGGAAAATGCAGTTATTTCGAGTAAAATCCGTATATTGGTGGGTCATCATATAAGTCTCATGAGCGGTAAATAGATTCTGCTGAATTTAGGTTTTCTTGATTGTTGTTAGTAAGATGGACCAAAGTCTAATAACGAAAAACATTGTGAAATGAACGCAGATTCCACTATTTTTGACTCTACAATAAAGCGGGCTACACATCGATTACGGGAAATTACCCAAAAAGTCATAAATATATTATTCTTGTGCTAATTTAGTTCTAAATAATTCAATTTGGCAATTTAATCATAAACTTTTTAACAATTTGCCAATGTAGTCATTCTAGCCAATTGTTGGAAATTACTGACTTAGGACGGTAGGCACTAGTGTAGACAATTTTTGCAATTTAAGAAAATAAATTTTTTATAAATTTTTTTAATTATTGAATTTAATTTTTTTTCTTCCTTCTTCTTTTTTTGTCCCCCTCTTTCATTCTCTGGACCTCAATGATGAATGGCAACTAGCCATAGGCGAGTGTTGCCCTACAAGGCTGGCCCTCACCGAATCTAGCAAGGATCAACCTTGCCAACCTAGAGTAGGCTCAGTAGCCTTAAGCCTCACCAAAGGCTAGCGAGGGTCAGCCTCAACAGCTTCAGGCTAGGTCCCCTTGCTATCGGATTTGGGAAGAGGTGACCTCACTAGACATCTAGCTAGAGGTCGATGAGGTTGAGCCTCAACTAAAAATGCCGGTCAACCCTCATTGGGGGGGCCTATTGAGGTCACTTTGCTAGGATCTAGCGAGGTCAAGCTTCGACAACCCTCGCTTTTGGCCAATCGCCAATCATTGTCAAGGCCTCGTGATCGGCGGAGGAAAAAGGAAAAAGGAAAAAGAAAAAGAAAAAGAAAAATTGTAAAAATTGCCCACATCAGCGTCAGTCGTGTAGTATATGATAATTGGTATTCACGCTACTAATTTCTAGTCAAAATCAATCGAAATAACTACATTAGCAAATCATCAAAAAATTCAAGACTAATTTGGTCAAACCAAAAAGCCTACGATTGAATTAGTATAAGTGCAGTAGAATTTCCCATTGGATTACTATAAAAGTTCAAGTTATCAACCAGAGAATTCGGCAACCCTTTTCTTTTATATATCTTATATTGCGTGACTGATTTCAACTAAGACGGTTCCCTCATTATGAGGATGGCATTCTTGTTATGTAAGGAAAGGAAAATGAAGTAGCGGCGGCTCTTCAATTTTTTCTCTCCCTCGTTCCAAAGGTATCCCCCTTTTTCCATTCTTAGTATGAAAGAGAAGAAATGACCTCAGCTGTGGCGGCTGACCGACCAATAGGAGTTAAGAGAGAAGCTAACAAGGGTTATCCTCATTTTATCTTCTTGTTTAGTGTGATCACCTAAGTATTAAAAAAAATGTATATAACATAGGGTTTCGTGATATGATGGAACATTACAAGATTCGTTCATATAAGTTAGATTCGGCGCATGACCTCATCTAACATTTTTGTTAGGACAAAGTGAATGGTGACGAGAGAGCTCTCATCTTTACTTAAAAGGTTTGAGCTGCTAAGATTTAATAATCAAAAGGGTGATAGTGGGATATTAATATTTTTTCTTCGTAATATCAGGGCATTCGGACCGCTTAATCAATTAGTTTCTACTAATCCACGCAAATTTGACTCGTCTGGATGTCTCAAATGAAGCTCTACAAGTAATCTACATCATCCAAGAGTAATTTTGAGTGCGACTAGCAGGGGAGGGTGTGTTTGCATTGAGATTCATTATACCCAAACCAAGCGCTTGACTATTCAACAAACCCGTTTTAGGTAAGTTTGTGGATCAGTTTTCTCAACTATTAAAGGACAATTGCTTTGGCCCTTGCTTTGGACAATGTGGACTTCTTGTTTGGACTCACATCAATTGGGCCGGATTCATCTCAACCATCAATCATGAACCCCATGTGTGGGGATCCGCACGAGACCCAGATCATTAACGGTTAAGATCAATCCCACTCTTCATAGATAAGCCGTAAAGTGAACCCTAGAGCAATTGATCTTATATAATGAAGCGAATCTTCCATGGAGCACTTGACAAATTCACAATCTATGAACCATGTTAAACAAATTAAAAATTTAGAAACCACATTACATATTGAATTAAAGTTAATAAATCACATTAAACAATTTAAAAGTTTGGGAATCACATTACCTATTAAGCCGGAGTCCATGGACCATTTATGTCAAGAATCAAAAGGGTGAAAGAAAGTTTTTCCATTTTTCTTCTTCATAATATAGGGTATTCAAATTCTTTCTTGATTGGTTTCTAATAATAATCCATGCAAATTTGACTCGTTTGCGTGTCTCAAATGAAGCGCTACAAGTAGTTTGACCTACATCAGCCTAGCCTATAGTTATTTTGAGTGGGACTAGCAAGGGGGGGAGGGTTGTTTGTATTGATATTTGTCATAAGCGCTTGACGATTCAACAAACCCCTTTTAAGTAAGTTTGTGAATCGGTTTTCTCAACTATTAAAGGCAATTGCTCTGCCCTTACTTTAGACAATGTGGGCTTCTTGTCTGGACTTACATCAGTTGGACAGAATTCATCTCAATCATCGATCACGGACCCCATGTATGGGGGATCCACACAAGACCCAGGTGATCGACGATCAAGATCAATCCCATTCCTCATAGATAAGCCATAAAGTGAACCCCGGAGCAATCGGTCCTATATAATGGAACGTATCCCCCATGGAACACTAGACAGATTCACAAACTTATCAAAAGTCTGTGGATCTCTTTGAACAACTTGACAGTTTAGAAACCACATTACATAGTAAATTAAAATTCATGGATTAATTGAACAAATTAAAAGTTTATGGATCACATTACTCGTTGAACCAAAGTTTATGGATTATCTGTTTTATTTTCCCATTTAAGAATCAAAAAAGCACAAGCAAGTTTTTTCTATTTTTCTTCTTCATAACATGGGCTATTCAAATTCTTTTGTCGACTGGTTTCTACTAATACATGTAAATTTGACTCGTCCGCGTACCTCAAATGAAGCTCTACCACTAGTTTAGCCTACATCGGCCCAGAATTATTTTGAGTGGGACTAGCAAGAGAGGGTGTGATTTGAATCGACATCCATCGTACTAGAACCAAGCGCTTGACAATTCGTCTGACCCTTAACCAATGAAAAAGGATTTGTCATCAGCTCACTTTTAAGCTACTATGCGAATCGATTTTCTCTACTATTAAAGACAATTGCCCTGCCCTTGCTTTTAAAAAAGTGGGTTTTTTTTTGTCTGGACCTGCATCAATTGGGCAAGGGGCATCTCAACCGTCGATCACACAAGTCCTACGTGTGGCGGATCCACACTAGACCCCGGTGATCGACGATTAATATCGGTCCCATCCTCACTAATAAGCCGCGAAGTGGACCCCAGAGCAATCTTCCATGGACCACTTGAGGAGGCGTACGAACGAGGCACTTGAAAATTGGGCTCGAATTGGCCGGTGGCCTTATCCAAATTCAAGTTCAAATGCCAATCAACAATGCAAAGAGATTCTCCACGGTCGGTGGCATCCATCCGCCGAAACAAGCTTTGAACCATTTGACGAACCGCATGATTAGCCAAACTGATTCCCAATTGCGACAACACCTTCATCGTCTTCTTACCTAACATATAATAATAGTAGAAGGCTTATATATACATGAATATGAAACTCATCGTAAAAAATAAGTAAAAAATGAAATATTTTTTTGAAATGCTAGGTCGGAAGGGACGTCTTTTACCTACTCTTTATCTAAATGGGATTACTTATAAAAATAGTATATTCATTGATACGAAGTCAATTCCAATATCTCATTCTTTATCTAAATGGAATTGAACTTACAAATTCGTCAATTATGAGTTGAGCGTTTTAACCATTCAGCCATGAATGCTTAGCAGAGATCCTCGTACATGAATAACCATCTCCTATTCATAGATCTGCGCTCGACTTTATACAGTCAGATATAAAATTATCTATTTTTGACCTGTCGGCCTCGTTTCTTGGGCCGAACAAGAACCGTTTCTTGGGCTCGAGCCCGGGGACTGCGTCCTCGTCGGAGGGCTCCCCGCAGCCGGCGGCGCGCCCGGTCAACGGGGAGCGGGGGAATCCGAGGTAACTACTGCCCCCGACGAGACGAAAGGGGCCGCTGTTGTTTTGGCTGAAACAAACCGGGATCAACTTCTTTTTTCTTCCCGATAAAGTTTTGCTTTTTCTTATTATTTTCGATCTGAAAGCGACTGGGTTCTCGTTGTTCTGACTCCCACGACTCGCTAAAGCGTTACGTTACAGTGGCTGTCGGCTTCTTCTGATTGGGTAGGAAGGAAAAGATCCCGTCTTGCGCAGTCATCATTATCTTCTTGGTTGTGGGTCGGGGCGATAATATGGTGTTGATCAGTAGCTCGAGTACGGTTTGGATCCGCCACATTCTCGCTTGTATGGGGTAAGCCCTCGATTCGTTCTTTTTCGATTTGCTCGGGTTCTCAGGAAGCTGTTTGTTTTGGGCTGATTTCTGGGAGGAATTTCTTGTCTTGAATATGGAATGATTGTCGGCTTGTCTGACTCTGTTGTGTGTGCTGTTCTCTGCTTGATGTTTGATTTAATTTCTGGGTTGAATTGGAATTTGTTAATTTGTGGAGTTGATTTGAGATGGGTTCTTTGGATTTATCTATCTTGCTCTTGACTACTCCAGTTTATTGGAATTGAAAGTGGAAAAGGTTCTCCCTCAGAAATCATTTCAAGAAGTGATGGATGGGGTTAGAACAGAGAGGGCTTCTTGATAGTTTATCGCTGAAAGGATTAGGAATGGATTTGTGATGCCTAATATTGAGACTAAGCCCGGGGGTTTCTTGATCAGGTCCACTAGTGTGTTCCTTGCTGCTGGTAATTCTTGCTCATGTGATTAACATGGTTTATGATGCGGCAGTGGTTGCTTTGGATGCTATTCTAAGCCCACACCAATCATAGCTGTGGATGAACCGAACAAGGGGCTTCGAATTCAAGGGCAGACTGTGAAGAAGCCCAGTTTTTCCGATGATTTCTGGAGCAGCAGCACCTTTGATGTGGATAATGGCGCTTTGCAATCTCAGAGAAGCTTGTCGTCAATCAGCACATTGACTCTTAATCAGAGCAACGATTCTGAGTTTGTAAATCACGGTGTGTTTTCACTCCATGTTACTTGTTCTGGTATGGGGAGAAGTGCTCCGTCGTCATGACAGTTTCTTCTGCTCATGAGCTTAATACTTCAAATGAACTTTTATGCCCACTTTAAGGAGTTTTGTGTGCTGTTAGTCTTGTCGCCAAATGTAATGTTGCAGCTTTATTATTGCAGGTCTTATATTATGGAATGAGAGCAGGCTGCAATGGATTGGAAATGGGAGCTCCAGGAATCAAACTAAACAGAAGCGTGGGCGTATGTTGAGGTGCATACTCTAGCCATCTCCTCTTCTTTGTCTGCACAATCTTGCTCGTTGCTACTTTCTCTCCATTTTCTTCAGTGCGTGTATTTGTTCCAGCTGACATTAGCAACTCAATTAACCCAATTACTATCACGTGGAAGTAATTACTAAAGTTCAAAGAGTTATGCCATCTTTTAAATCTGATTTGTGGTCTGGAAATCAAATTGGCTCAGTTGCTAGAGGCTTCATTTTCCAGAGATCAGATTGGAGCTTCAGTCCCATGAACCCCCTTGCTTACCTCACACAATTAGAATGAAAAACTGAAATAAAGCAAATATTAGGCTCTCTTGTAAAAACGATTTATAAAAACAATAATATGAGGAAGTACCTGTAGAGACCTGGTTTGCCTCACATGACACAGCATGGGTCAACCAAATGGATATACTATAGAGTGTGAGACCCTGTCAATCCCCTAATCAAGCAGTCCAATACTCAGATTCCATGTATTCAACTACTTGACGTACATTGCACTTCATGAAGTTATCACCATCTCATTAAAAAGTTCGTAGCATATAATGTCATGCTGTTCCTTGCACACCTGTTAGCTGTCAGCATCTCGGAATTAGGTTTTAGTGCTTCAAAAATCACTTGATCTTATGTTTTATAGCGATATAAAGCATTTATTTGTCATATGCTTTTTGAAATCAAGTATGAAGAATATATTGTGTGGTAAGCTTATGCTACAGTGGGAAGTCCTATATGTACATATTCTCACCTTTCATTTGGTCTTTCACATTCACAGATGTATATAGTTATACACTTATACAGACACATGTATTCATTCTTCCATTTGTGATTATACTTTCTAAATCTACGCAGTTGGAATACCACTTATGAAAGCGTACTCGCTAGGAGAACTCCTTTCGCCAGGCCTGTCCCTTTATCAGTAAGTATGCCAGAGTTATATATTTCTCGGACATAGTGATCTTTAAAGAGTTTGTACCAACAACTGCTGCATACTCGCTAACTAAGCCCTGTGATTTCTTCTTATGCTGAATTTGCAGGAAATGATAGAATTCCTGGTTGAAGCCTGGGAACAGGAGGGCATGTATGACTGAGAGAGTATGTCCGGAGAAGTTCCATGTGTGTAGCCTGCATTGATTTGTGATTTTACTCAGCCTCTTTGATGTAACACAAGAAACAGCTGATGATGTGAAGAAAGGTCTCTATCTCAGTTCTAACACCTGCTGTGATTCTGCCCAGGTCTGCTTGAACTTCTATGTTCTCCATGCCGGACGCTGACCATGTTCTGTTGTATATCTGATTTGGAATGTACAGATTAAGCTTGTTGGTTGTTGTATATTAGCAAAAGATGCTGTTAGTTGCTGAACCTGGCGGGCGGTGTAATATGATGTAACGCCTGGTGGGTGCAGTATCAACTATCAAGATTGGAAAGCAGATGATGTTGTCGCCGTTCCGATTTTGTAGTGGCTAGGGAAGCTATGTTTGTGAATCTTGGTTAAGTTGCAGTGGTCCATAGGTGTACGACATGTGGAAATGCCGCAAAAGGCGATGATGATGCTACTGATGATCCTGAAGCTTTCAGGGATAAGAAAAGCTGTCGCGGAAACTCGCTTTGAAAATTCAGCAGAGCAATTCAGTTTGTTTCGGAGGAGTTAACGGTGTTTAATATGACGGCATGTCGGTGCCGCCATACTCGACGAGGATGACATTGCATTGTGGACGGTGGTGTGGTGTCTTCAGAAGCAAATCTTTCTTCTTAACAGTTCTCCAATGTTATAATTACCGGTTTGGTCCATCAAGTAACTTTCTTTGTCCAATCTCATTCTCAAAATGTAATTAAATCATGAGTTTTTTGACACATCAAATTGACGATAAAGCAAGATGCATCATGTCCCGGGCCACGCGACGCAACCGTGTATCTACATTTCCTCAGGCCCTGGCGGTAATTGCAAATGCCCACTTGCGAATTTTGGTTATTTGGGATTAACTAGTTTCATGGGAAGAGCATAGCAGCCCAAAATGCCAGGCATGTTTATATGCAAAGGGATGCAATCCGACGGTCGGATATGGCAGGAAGAGAATATCAAGAATGCAACGATTTACTGGGGCTAAGGGCATCGATTAAGACCTAAAATCAATAATGACGCATATTAACAAAATGTGAATCCCAAAAAAGATATTTTACAGAAGTGACATGTTTCAAATGGAAATATTTAGATTTTCAAAGCACGATTGACGACTCTGCTCTAAGAATACTCGTTCGACATTTTCCTTTTCGTTTAATTACCTTAAGCAAGTCTATTTTTATAAAGAAACAAGTGTTGTTCTACATTGCTGAGAAATCCCTAAATCAAAGAATACAAGTGGTGACGTCTCTGGATAAAAGCTAAGATCCTTTGTAACGATTTCGTGATCATCATGACTACCATAATCTACAGAGCCATACATATACAGTTTTTTTTTTTTTTAATTATTTTTTTTTGGGTATATCACCCCGAAGCTGCTGTATCTTCAAGGGGTCGATCACCTCGGCGAAGGAGCAGCTGTCTCGGACTGCACTCTGCGCAGTGATTTGCCTCACGCCCACTACAATGGATCAGCAAGTCATTGTTCTGAGAAGACTGGCGCTTCCCAAATGCTCTGCCGGTTTCAAGATGATGTGTTCCAGCTTTGAACAGAGGTCCTTGTAGAACTGCCATAGACAGATAACAAGTTAGCTAAACGGGGTCATATCCATGATGCATTATAGTCTGAAAGGGAAAAAATGAGATACTGGTAGACTACAATTTGCATCCCAGGAGGTGGAGTAGTTGCGCTCGAACAGACATGAGAGGATGCGAGTGGTTCAACTAGACCTCATTGGTGCTAGGAAAATTCAATGGAATGTAACTAAAATACCGATCGACCTTAATTAGTAATTCCCTTCCAAGGCTTTAATAAGATGATTAGATACTCAGACTTCAGCAATGTAAATCTGATGTAATCTATACGTTACTTACAAACTTACACGTACCGAGATAAATAGGTCAAATTGCATAGATGAAGTGAGATCATTGAATGAACTTGCTGAAACACATTGCAAAGGCACTGGGGTATTACTGTAAAGGAAAGTTCACAAGTGCAAATCTTACTATCAAATGGCCTGTAAGGAGTCACTTGCAATTTCTTGGCCATTGAAGGGGGTGCAAGCCAGTCTAGCTACGTGAGCTACTTGTGCAGTTGTGCTCGACTTGTCACCTTCTTGAGATTGGCTTGAATTTTTTCAAGCTCAAGTCAGGTCCAAGCCTAAAGATACTTGACTTGATCAGCTCGTGAGCCTAATCGAGTTATCTCATTTGTTATATAGATTTTGCTGATTCTGTAACAGATAATGACTTATGATATTACTTCTTTAGAATGTAGTTACACTTTCACTTTTTAATATAATTTTGAACCCAAACAGAAAAGTAGAGTGCAAGTATTTCAAGCGAGTCGAGTTTGATCGAGGTGGAAAAGTCGAGTATGTCTAGTTTTATTTATTTATTTACTTATTTATTTTGAGGGGGATTGAGTTCAAGTGGGGAGAAAAGTTTCAAATTCATAAGTCGAGCTCAAATCAAGTTTTTGATCTCCAAATTTATGAGCCGAGTCGGCGTGAGCTGCCAGGCATTCTGTCAGCTCGACTCCAGTAGACTCAAGTGCACCCTAAGTCATTAGTGGAGGCATGTAGTCAATGGATCCAAACAGGGATTACCAGATGGTAGCTCTGAATTGAATGACATTATGAGCTCACCTTATGATACTCGAGTGTATCCCCAGCAGCCTTTCTAACATCAACCATGAACAGAGATGGTGCCACTTCAAACATCTAAGAAAGAATTAATCAAATCACGTTATGAATGACAAGGATCCAGAAACCAAGTATGTATCACAGAAGATAATCTGAAGTTAATGCAGAACTTATAAGAGTTACCTCCAAGACGATTGCAAGTTGACCAGCCTTCTTTGCAGATATTCCTTCAATTCTCATCTTCAAGTACAAAGTTATGAGGTTAACAAATGTCAAAAGACAACCAAATGTTATTTACTGGAACCGAACTTCTTTAACACATTGATAGTACACCGAAAGCATGAGAATGAATAGAAAAAGATCATTAAAACTGAGTAAATATAAACCTTCAACCTGAAAATGCATGCTCAACAACAGGATGTTTGCATGAGAATATCTAATTATGCCATCTCAGGCATGTTAAGTAATTCGAACCATTAAACAAACAAAGATCCCTATAAGAAATGGGAAAACTACTGCGGATTATATGATGAGTTACATCAACAAAGATTGATGGCCAAGGATGAATATGACCACTCTTTCTTTCTACTACAATAGGATCCTCTAAGAGTAAGGTTGGTAGCGTGGACATCCCGTCCCGTCCACTTCTCAAACACTCATGAATCAATGAATAATCTAGCTTTTCCACACACTATGATATGTTTCTAGTTGAAATTGGGCATATTCTCGGTAGATGTTCCTAAGTGATGGAAAACACAACATGCAATACAACTGATCCTCTTATCAAATATTAATCCTTGGCAGAAACTGTGGAGGGAAAATGAAAGTCATGAACCGACGTTCTAGCTTGACAGAATGAATAGTGCACAGCATTCTTCTATTGATATTATTTACTCATGTCCATGAGATATGATTTTAGCATGGATGTGGACTTAGGAACAGTGCAGCTCAAAACTTGAGTTTCAACAGAAAAAACATACCATAACCATGTCCTATTGCAAATTTACCATTGCAATAAGCGCTCATAGTATAGATGGCAAAAATATGAAGCATAATCACTGTATGTCCTATAAAACCAAAACAATTCTAGCACACGTTTGCATTCTAAGAGAGTACATGCTTATGTATTTGCCATGCCTGTATATATTAGAGTCCCGAGTCAGATATAGGGGTACGCACATTTGATTTTACAGTACTTCAAGATGTTCAAGAAATGAAAGCTGTTTAACTTTGAGTTGTGTCATGTGATAGACAGATACCTTGAAATTACGTGTATCGACTTTGAGACCCATTGATTTTCCAACAGCTTCAATAGATGAAATCACAACTTGCGCTGGTTTTCGGGAAACAAAACGAGTTTGCCGCTTTACATGATCCTGCCACAGACAATGATGAGAGAGAGAGAGAGAGAGAGAGAGAGAGAGAGAGAGAGGTCTCCAAAAGGGCTACTTTTTTATTTTAACTCTAGATGTGTGAATGTATAAGTTGATCCAAGTAAACTGGCAAGTGAATAATATGACAGATTTTGTTTTACTTTTCATTTCCATTCCCACAGACTCACCTAATATGGGCCTTAAAAGGTGAGCTAAATCATATCGATGGACCCAATTAATTCAGAGTTTGACAATTCCTAATCTATTGACAGTAGTAAGGCTGCAACAGGTTAACTTTGAAAAACTGCAGTATTAAATGACCAGAATTACATTTTGGGACATACTAATTGGAAAGAATGATGAATTCAAATGCATTACCAGACCCCTGTCAAAAAGAGGGGATAGATTCAGCCCTTGAGATAGAGTTATCATCTCAAACGCATTCATCATTAGAGGGCTCCCTTCTAAAGTCTCTGAGTTCTCAGCCACATACTTTTCCTGCAAATTAACACGACTTCTTTAATAATTTAAGCAAATACAACAAAAAGCATTGAACTTTTAGGACATCAAAAAGAAAAAGCCACGAGACAGCTTCTATTGAACAATTTTATGAAGTAATACCAGAAATAAGACAGCTTTCTGGAATTAAATCAGAGAATAGTAGACTGAAGCAAACCTCGATATCATCGAAAACCGCATGCACATCATCCAGATCCACATCTTCATGTTCTCTATGTTTGATAGGCACATAGTTCTTACAAAACCACGGATGCTTCCTGATATTATTGATATCAATGCGCTGTTTTAAGAAATATCCACAAAGTTATGCATCAGCATTAAAAAAAAAACAAAATGCTAATGCAAGCTCAAGAAGTATTCAGAACAGTTATATACTATTGTTTAGTGATATGACAAACTTGCAAGAAGATAAATCTCACAAAATCACTTAAGAATATTAGTTGAGTAATAATGAAATCTGATATTCTGAATTAACATCCCATTAAATACTTGGACAACAAAACGTTTAAAGTTCGTGTAAGATGATCACTGCACACATGGAAGAGATAAATTCAATCATGCCTCAACATCAACCCGCCTAAGAAAAATTCAAGTCAACCCACCAGATGGATCAAAAGAATTTATGAGGTAATTTATTGCCAGCGTAAAAGTATAGAGTGTCGAATTGGACAACTTACTGTCTTAGGATTGGGATCAAGAATCTTTTGGATCAAGGACTTCGCACCTGGAGAAAACCAGATGGGGCAAGAATATGCGGCAGTATTTGTCTGCACATAAACTAGAGAAGTGAGAACTTTTGAATCATAAAAGCGGATAACCATTTACTTGTATAACAGAGGACAAATGAGATGAATTAAAATGATGAAGGTCAACGATCTAAAGTTTGACAATCCAGGAAAAGCACCATGAAGAAAGGATCAAAACAGAGGGGATAAGAAAAGAGAGAAGAACAAGTAGTCACTCATTCCAACATCCCGTTCAGTCAGTTACCCAGTAAAATGGACCAACTTCTGGCATATTAGAATTGAGCAAACTATCATATGTCCAACTACTTCTTCTGCACACCAATCCCCAATCAAAAGGAGCAATGTGAAAAAGATAAGGAATATTATTACATTTAGTTTAACTCTATTAGCATTCAACATTACGTTGTTACAGGAAAAGTCAATGTTTCAGTATGCACTCAATACTAATCAGATGAAAGACTCTTGAATACATCCTACAGTTGCTGTCCACACACCATCTACTCAAGCACTGACACGTCTTCCAAGTCCAAATGACTAGAAACTCTAAGCTGATAGCTCCTTTTCAATGACATACCCATAAATAAACAATGGCAGATATTTATGCTCGCCACATTTGCCAATACCTTTTCTAATGCACTATTGAACCTACTTAAAAGAGAACCAGAGAGGTAAAAATAATTACCATATATCAACTAGGAGTCTAGGTCTAACCATATTTTTTATATTGGAAAAAATCAAGGCCAGAACTTGACCTTTTTATAAAGACTAGGAAGGTCAACTTCATCAAATGGGAGAAATCCAGCCATTATGACATAGAGAATGACTCCACACGACCATATATCTGCTGCTCCACCATCATATCCCTGCTGCCCAAGCACCTGAGGCATTTTTTAGCATTAAAAAATATGACTAATTGAGAGGTAGAATGTAGAAACAAATAATTCCAAAAGGAATTCAAGTGAGCTAGTATTGCCACAACCAACAAAGTGAGTTCAAAGTTGGCCATTTACTATACAAATAAGCAATACGAGGGGTATCCACCATTTGATATAGCATGCCAGCAACCATCAGGCAAGAAAGCCATGAAGGAAACAATTGCTTTAAGAGTATCCAACTCTCTGATAGTCTTTTTCTTTTATCCTTTCACTACCTACTTAATAGCAACCGCCAGCATTCAATGACTTTCCACAGGGCATAATACCAAAAATGAATCTTTCAAGATTTTTGAAGCGTCTCCAATGGTTTCCATACAACATCTTCACACAAAGCGAGGAAGGTGACTAATGTTCATGTCAGCTCACGTTCCACAGATACCAGAGTATGCATAGAAGGTTACTTCTACAGGATTACCAACCTTATCTGGATTTTAATTCCCATTACAATCAACTATGTTAATGAAAAAAGGTGACTCAAGCTTCTTCACTAATGGAAAAGGAAAACCAATGCCTAGTGAAACAAAGCCACTGTCTGGTTAGATCCAGTGATATTTAATGATCATATGTTCTGGTAAGCGAAGCCCACCAAAGGAAAAGGTTACTAGGTGCTAACCAAATCTGAAATAAGATCATAATTTTTAACAGTAATGACAATGTAGTTTACCAACTGAAAGATACATTTTCGAGAAATAGAATACATAAGAATTATGCATGTTGGAGTGGCCTTCCAATCATTTGGCCCAGAATATATAACTGGCAACCAATAATACACATAAGGTGTGACATAAAGCCAAAATGAGGGTGAAGTGGCACATCAAAATGTTAATTTTACTATACAGAAGGTGATTAGATTAGTACCTCGGGAGCAACATAGTTTGGTGTTCCACAGGTTGTGTGAAGGAGTCCGACCCCCTGTAAACAAGTAGAAGCATATTCAGAACAGAAAACAGATGGGAATGGAGGAATGAGGAACTATAAATCACATAAAATTTTGATGACTGTGAAGTAAATATGATAATGCTTACCTGCTGGGGCAGAGCACTCAATCCAAAGTCAGAAACTTTCAAGTTTCCATGAAAATCGAGAAGAAGATTCTCAGGCTTTAAACAAACGGCAAGTAAAAACTAATCAGTCATACATTGTGGCAAATGAATGCATAACATGAAAGATGATACATGCAAGGCATAGCTCCGCACCTTCAGATCCCTATGATAGACACCCTTGCTATGACAATGAGCAACTGCATCTACAAGCTGCTGGAAATATTTCCGACATAAGTTTTCAGGAAGTCTTCCTTGGTGAACCTGTGAATCCAAATAAGCATAAACAATCAGGAATCAGAATTTCATGATTGTTAAAATCATGATCCAGATTTTAAAGTTGTACTCTTTAACGACCCAAAACTTAAGAAACAATCCTGATCTTGAGTAGAATTTTGGCCTGTTAAAATAGTCAGAAATTTCCAATATTGATTGATAAAATCATAAAATCAATGCTATATTTTGATCTGAACGAATTATTCTCCTATAAATTTGCTAAACTAAAACTTAACATTCACCCTTTTCGAGGTTTTGACATTATTAAAGATTTTGCTAGCATTCAATTGCTTCTCAATACCGCTTTTATAAATTTTGGTCTCACTAAGGACACAATTACTTATTTTCACATGAGTATATAATTATTTTCGGCAACTTCTAGAATCTTAAGATTCTTAATCCGATATCTGAAACATCTCCATCAATCTTAAGTAGAGTCCGCATTTTATAACCTTGTTTCTAGGGTTGCCAAAATAAACATCCCACGTGCAAAAAGATAGAGAAGAAAAAATTAAACTGGACCCTTTTAGCTTAATTTCCAATGGTCCAAGATCATGTTACTGCACCAGTAAATAAAATACACATCTTGTGCAAAATGAAACCAGCAAAACTAGCTCAATCATTCTCCAAGCAGGATAAAATGCATAAAAGGCAATTGTAGTTCTTACAATTTTATCATATAATTCGCCGCCACTCACAAACTCAAGAATGATATATATCTTTGTCCGGCTTGCTAAAACCTGCGGCATTCAAGTAACAAGGTGAAGCTTACATTATTCAAGTAAGAGTCATGAGAAGTAGCACAATTCACTTGAATTCACAGAGATCATGAACAAAGCCACGAGGATCATAAAAAAGAAGAGATTATGCCATACTTCATGCAGCCTAACTATGTTAGGATGCCTGACTATCTTCATTATGGATATCTCCCTTCTGATCTGCAATGAAGAAGGAAGATTGTTAGAGAGAGACAATACTATTGACAAGCTAAGAAGAAGAGTTAACAACCTCCTGAATAAACATAACAATTACTGAATCTTGCTGGCTATCAGTTGACCCAGTTGTCCTGGAATAACAACTGATTACAAGTAACATGGGCAAGAATAATGCCCTGCATTACATTATATACTGCATGGATTGTTAGTGCTTATGGCAACATAAAATCTCAAATACTCAGAGCAAAGTAAATGTTAATACTACAGTGCAAATTGTATGAACATTTTAGAGATGTAGCTCTAAAGTAATAAAGTTCCTAAAAATCTCCAAAACTGCAAAAATTGGACATCGAACCAATGCGAGTCTTCCTTCTCACACGAGTTGGACCAAAGCCCTCAATTTTGTCCTTTAGAGTTTAGTAATTTAACCATGTCGTTGCTCTGACTGCATTTCTTGAAAAAGCACCAAAGTCTGGGTCAGAATTCAATTAAGTGCTACACAAGTTTCAGATAGCCATGGGGCAAGCTAAATTTATTTAAGCAGCAAATTCATCTCTTTTTCCCATATCGTTACAATGAAATTCTGCCTCTTTAAACTGGACCACAGCCACAGGAAGAGGAACAGCTGTCCATTACCTCTGATGACTTTCTAGCTTCTTAATCAAGTTATTGTTCACTCGGTCTTTTAAGTGAGATCAGTCACGAAACTAAGAAGTGGCACAGGGAGGCAAAAACATTTTATATCCAAAAACAGCAAACTTGAGCTGTCGCCAACACCAAAGATTGAAGTTAGGACTACTATCGGCCTAGAAATTGCCAAATCAACTATCAACAGTCGAAGAGATTCCGAATACGTATGCGAATGCAATTTGATTGAATGAAAAGTCGTTCTTAGGAGGAAAGCCGAAAGCTAAGCACCTGATCAACCATTCTGTGCTTAAGAATGGTGCTCTTGGCCATAATTTTTATGGCCACGTTGTCCCCAGTTTCCAGGTTCTGCGCGAACTTGACCTTGGCGAAAGTTCCCTCGCCAATCGTCCGCCCGACCCGGTACTTCCCGACCGTCCTCGCCGTCACCATTTTCAAGGGCTATTCAGCTCGTTCTCCTGTACCAGCAGAACCAACAATCACAACTCACTCGCTTAGCGGAAAGAAGATGCCACAAATCGCGTCAACCAAAATCGAGAACTCGAAAATCGCGCTATCGACAAATCCATCAGTTACGGAAAAACATCCAACGCAGCAGAGCCCCCGAACTCGACGTAGAGAACAAAAACTCAAATAAAATCGAAACATATCCTAAGCAGCGACGACTGCCGATCCATGAAGCACCGAATCGGCGACGAACCAGACGACATCACGACACCGAAAAAAAAAACAAAGAAACAGAAATCGCATTGACGAAAAACAAGAGCCGACACACGATCGCTCGTTTCCGGCGAGTCGCACGCGATCGCTTCTGAGCCGAAGCAACTGAGAACACGAACATGGAGCACCGAATCGGCGACGAATCAGACAACATCACGACACCGAAAAAAACAAAAAACAGAAATCGCATTGACGAAAAACAAGAACCAACACGCGATCGCTCGTTTCCGGCGAATCGCACGCGATCGCTTCTTAGCTGAAGCAACTGAGAACACGAAAGAGAGCGAAGCAAAGAACTGGTCGCTTAACCGGAGCGACGATTTCGAAAGCGGCTCCCTCCTCCTCCGGGAACTCGATTCCGTCCTGCTCCCGCGAACCGACCGGGGGCAAAAAGCGAAGAGAAGAGGGAGAGCAAAATCGGAGAAAGAAAAAGCGAAGCGCGGAGGGCGCGTGGCCGCCGGCCGCCGGCGTTCCAGCGCCGGAGGTGGCCTTACCGGAGGTGAACAAGCTCGCCGGAGCTCCGTCATGCGACGTCGCGCGCGGTGGCAGAGAGAGAGAGAGAAGGGGGCGGGCAAATATGATGATGAGCTGGACAATGGCGACGTCGTCGTCGTCGTCGTTTTATATATGCGGGGGAGTGCGTATTTGTCAATTGGATCACGACTTTTCTGTCTTATTTTAAATTATAACTATTTTTTATTTATTTTTAATTATTTGCCACGTCATATGGCTTGCATTCAACGGCCACCGTGCGGCGTGCGGGGAAAGGGGAGAAATGACGTGGCGGGGCCTGAGAGTCGCGAGCGCTTATCAAAACTCTTTTTCGTATATCAATAAGCTGATTGATAATAGACTTAGGCTTTGTTTCGTAAAGGAATATTTGATAATCATTCTGTTCAAAAATAATTTTTAATTAAAAATAATTTTTTTATTATATTCTCAAAAATAATTTACGGAAAAAGAATTATTTACGTTGCTTTTGTTGAAAAAAGAACGACACTTTCGTTTAGTAAAATTTTTATTTTTGAAAATAGATTTGGAATAGAATGAAGAATTAAAAAAAAAAGTAACTTTTTTTTTCCAAAAACAATTTCTAAAATCAATTTTTTTTTTTTCCTCTTTTATTTTATTTTCTCTTCTCTTCCCATTTCTTCTTCTTTCTTTTGGCCAAAGATACTCTGTCGAGATTGTTTGGCCCCGGCGATGCCAAGCCTTGCCGAGCCACCTTCAAGTTGACGTTCCTCGGCAATGGCCTGGTGAGGTCAAGCCTCGTCGTGGTTGTGCGGGCTCGGCCTTGCTAGCAGGAGCAAGGCTTGGCCTCACCAGGCTAGGCCAAGGCCGACCTCGCGCTGCTTAGACAAGCTTGCTAGACCTTGCTTAGCCGGTCACTGGCCACGGCAATGGTCGGCAATCAGCTATAAAGAAGAAGGAGGAAGAAAATAGAAAGAAAAATTAAGAAAAATATTAAAAATTAAAAGAAATAAAATAATTTCTATCTCGGGAATAGAAATTTTGGATAATTACCAAACGTTCTTTTCTTAGAAATTGTTCACGAGAATAAAATCGGAAAAAATCATTTTCGGACCAAAAATTATTTTCGAGAACAGAATCGTTATCAAATGCGCCCTTATTTTTTCTATTTCATGATTTGAACATTTGTTGCTATAAATGGTAACACGAGGAAAAAAGCACTCAACTTTTTTATTATTATTTTTCTTAAAGGAAAATGAAGGGCCAGGACCCTCGCCTTGGAGCTGCTACGGCTAAGGCCCTAGCACTTTAAAAAAGATGAATAGTGATTTTAATAAAAAGGGTAAAAAGAAGAAAGAAAATAATAAAAAATGGGCCAAAGTTGCCAGTAACTCTAAACAACTTTTTTTTTTGTAATACAAAAAATATTAAATTTATTTTTATATGACATATTTGCTTTCTTTCAAAGTACTATCAATGAAAATCGTTAAAAATCTGCATATATAAATACTAAGAAGCAAACAACGTTGATATGGCACTCACGCGTGACTTGATTGAAAAAAAAAAAGACCATATTTTTCTTTTTTGAAAATCATCTGATTGTATCTTGATGGAGGGTAAATGTGTCACATCTATACAAGTTAAGGCTTTTAGTGTCATAAAAAAGTTTCAAGTAAACATGTTATGATCTTCGACCAAAAAAAAAAAAAAAACATGTTACGATCAGCATAGTTTAAGATTTTTAATGTCACATAATAAAATTCGAGATAAATGTATGGTTGTAGGTTTTCTATGTCTTTTTATAAAAAAAAAGATTATTAAATTGAGAAAAACTCTAAAAAGGTTGTAAAATTTATCTAAGTTAGTGTCAATTATACTACGTAGGATGATCGGCGTCAACATCATCAATTTTCAATCAAAATTGATGGGAATGACTATATCGGCAAATTGTTAAAATATTTTAAAACTAAATTAACCAATATGAAAAGAATATGATGGAATTATTCTTCATATAATAAATTTAGAATTTTTTTGAATGATTACTAGACAATGATTGGCTTGCGTTTTAGAAATGCCTTTGTGTGGTCGCCGCGGTCTAGGGAGACAGAGTCCGCGCGAGAAAACAAGGACAAAATGACCAAAATTACACCCAAGAAACAAGTACGAAAGGCCAAAGATAAGGACGGATTAGATGGCCACCTAAGAAAACAAAAGACCACGTCTTGCTCCTTAGAATTTCGTTCTCTTTTCGCTGGAAACTGTCCCTCCAATCCAACGTCAAAACCTTTCTCCACAGGGAGACGCACGACAAGATGTCGAACTTCATATCATCACGTTTGCACAATCAATACTAATTTAGCAACCCAACTTGGAGAGATGCATGTGACATGGTGCTCTACTTAAGGGAAGACACATATCGAGCCAGTATTCATAAATTTGATATTAAAATAAATGAAAATATTCAAATGCCACGTTGAATAAGTAAGAAGTCTTTAAAAATTTACAGTCTAGATGTCAGCTTATGCATAATGACACAAGATAATTGATTAGCTACTGTATAATGAGTTTAGGATTTTTTAGATAATAATTCATCGGGAAAACATAATGACAAATTACAAATGATAAGCTTACTGACACGATAGAAATGATATGCTTGTATTGAGTCGTGTGGTTGCCGCCATCGAGGGAGGAAAAGTCCACGCAATAAACAAGGACAAAATGATCAAAAGTCCACCCAAGAAACAAGGACGAAAGGCGAAAGAAACGGATGGATTTGATGGCCACCTAAGAAAACAACACTAAGAAACAAGAACAGGTTTTGTTCCTTAGCATTTTGTGTAAGAATTTTCCTGATGTAGACTAAATTAATTGATATTATAATTTACTATTTTTACGGTTACCGTAAAATAGGGTTGGTCTAGGTGAGATAGAATGTTTTAATTACCATAATATGAAATTTGGTAGTGTGGTAAGTTGATACGGCCAGTAATGAAAGACCGAGGCTAAACATAAATAGTATTCAAGTCTCTCCTCTAACCCTAATTCTCACATGTATCCTCATCTAAGGGGCGTTTACCTAACGCTACACGTGAGGGTGGCCGTTTCATTGAGCTAGTGATACGGAGGGCAATAGACGAGAAGGACTTGCGCGTGGAACATTGTTTTTGAATAATTGATCCCAAAACATGTGCGTTAATCTTTTTACTAAATTATGCATGTTCTTGTTCTAGTTATGGAGATCTTGGATTACGCAATTTGCGTCCAACATTTTGTTCTCTCTGTTTGCTGGGAACTGTTCCTTCCATCCGAGGTCAGGACAAGATGTTGAACTTGGTCATTTGGAAAAGCATTGAGGAAACCAAAGAGTGTGTTCAAATTTCATTTCTGCCGCCTTAGCCATAGTCACGAGGATTGGTCGATTATCGACTTCTATGTTATGACTAAGTTCGGTACAATTTAATTTGAGACCTATCAAATGAATAGTAACATCTAGAATTGCAAGGGTTAATTCACTTGTTCATTTACGATGCAACACGTATCCATTGATTCAATCGACTTGTGATGTATAAGATTGATAGCTATAGAATAATTGAAGTGTAAAATTTGAAATTTATGCTACAATTACGATAGGTGCATAACACGTTTGTGTAGCATGATCGATGCCCCTCTAAATTTCCGTCACTACCAATGCAACAATAATCATTGGCTCTGAGCAGATTACAGATTTTCTAGAAGTAAATTGTCGTGAGACTCTTGAATCAATCCAAAGCATCTAAAGATATCACAAAGGAAGTAATATGACCCCAATAAAGGGATGAGTCTCCAATAGTTATAATTTTTACATTTAATTAAAAGCCAAAAACAGTATTTCTTTCCCATCGAAATTCAAAAGACTATTCAAATTACACAAAATTATGAGAGGAATTCATAAGTGCATTTACTATTGGAGACTCATGCTCGTGCACGAGAGAGAGAGAGAGAGAGAGAGAGAGAGAGAGAGAGAGAGAGTTGAGTAGAAGAAGGAAAAGAAAATGCTAAAGTGGACGGAGAAAAGATGAAATGACGTCGGATTTCATATCATCACGTTTGCACAATTGATTCTAATTTAGCAGCCCAACATGACTAGGTGCGTGTAATATGGTGCTCCACTTAACGGAAGACACATGTCGAGCGGGTATTCGAAAATTTGATATTAAAATACATGAAAATATTCAAAGGCCACGTCAGGAAATCTTTAGAAAATTATGGTTAAGATGTCAGCTCATGCATGAGTGCAAGTAGTTTGATAAATTAAATAATTAGGTCTCAATCTATAAGCTTTAAACGTGGAAACTGATTCTACATATTTTTTACTTTAATTTATGATTGACTGTATCAATACAGGTCACTTTTAGACAAGATCTCTTATCAAAAGCTGTTTTGGTATACACCTTATTGATACGCTAATTCATAATAATTTATAATTATTCATTATTTGATTTTTTTATGGTTCATAATAAACTTATTCAAACAACTGATAAATATGATCATATAATCATTTCTCTATAATTATTCTCTTTTTCATAATTTGATAACGGAATATATATATTTCTTTTGGAACATTTGTTGCTATAAATGCTAATGCAGGGAGAAAAGCACTCAATTTTTTCATTATTATTTTTCTTAAAGGAAAACGAGGGGCCAGGAATCCTCGCCTAGTGGCTCTCGAGGACATAGGCCCTAGCACTTTAGAGACGATGGACGGTGATTAAAGAAAAAGTTCAAAAAACAAAAGAAAAGAACAAAAGGCAAAAGCACCAAGTACCCTAAAATACCTTTTGTAAATTTGTATTTATTGACATATTTACTCTTCTTCAAAACACCATCTATGAAAATCATTAAAAATCTACATAAAAAAATAAACGGTGTTGACATGACACTTACATGATTTAAGTTCATGATTGTAAGTTTTTTTGTGGCTTTTTATAAAAAAATAAACGGTGTTGACATGACACTTACATGATTTAAGTTCATGATTGTAAGTTTTTTTGTGGCTTTTTATAAAAAAATTATAAAATTGAGAAAATTATAACAATATTGTGAAAATTGTCTAAGTTAGTGTCGGTTATACCACATAAGATAATTCACGTTAATATCATCGATTTTTAACCAAAAGTAACATGAATGATTACATTGGCAAATCGACAAAATATCTAAGACTAAATTAATCAATTTGAACCACCCGCGGTGGTGGCGTAGGTGGTTGAGCAAGGGACCTCTAACGCAAAGGTCCTGCGTTCAATCCACGGCGTCGTCGTGCTTCAGTGCAAGCCGTGTCTTACCCGGGGCACGTGGGTGATGGGTCCTCACGTGCCTCCCCAGGGTTTACCTCAGCCGCGAAGCGGCGTGGGGGTTCCCCTGGGTCATTAAAAAAATTAATCAATTTAAAAAAATCATCAAATTGTTCTTTATATAATAAATTTAAGAATTTTTTTTTGGACAAATGATTGGCTTGCATTTTACGTATGCCTTGTGTGGTCGCTGCCATCAAGGGAGGAAAAGTCCACACTAGAAAACAAGGACAAAATGATCAAAAGTCCACCCAAGAAACGAGGACGAAAGGCGAAAGAAACGGGCGGATTAGATGGCCACCTAAAGAAAACGAAAAAAACCAGGTTTTGGTCCTTAGCATTTCGTTCTCCTCTTTTTTGCCTGGAAACTGTCCCTTCCACCCGACGTCCAAAACCTTTTTCCACAGGGAGACACACACGACAAGATGTTGTACTTTTTTTTTTTGGTCGATAGATGTTGTACTTGATCGAGCGGAAAAGCAGTGAGGAAACCAAGGAGGGCGTTCAAATTTATACTTCCACTACCTTAGGCATAGTCATGAGGATCAATCCTTTACCGACTTCTCTCTTACGATTAGATTCGATTTGATTAGAGTATAACATGAATCAGTAGCTTTAATAATCACAAGCATATTTATTGTTTCACTGGTGCATTCATTATCCAATATATATCCATTGATTCAATTGAGTTGAAATGCATAAGATTGATAGCTATAGAATAATTGTTTAAAAGTAAACTTTGAAATTTATGCTGTTGTCACAATTAGTGTGCAACACCACCAAGAAACAAGATCAATACCCCTCTAAATCCCCGTTACCACCAAGACAACAATAATCCTAATCGCTATCCCAAGTCCAAGCCGCACACTGCCTCCAATCAAAGGTCGAGTGAACTTGAATATTAGGCCATGTAGCCTCAGATGTTGGTTGAGCGACCTCCATCACCGAATGAATCTCTTGCGTTCGTGCAAAAGCGAGACAGTTGACCGGCAGAAGAAAATAAGAAGGAAGGGAAAATGCTAAAATGGGGGAGAGAAAAGATGAAAGGACGCCCGGAATTCATATCATTACGTTTGCACAGTCGATGCTAATTTAGTAGCCCAACTTGGCGAGATGCATGTGACATGGTGCTCCACTTAATGGAAGACATATCGAGCTGGTATTCGTAAATTTGATATTAAAATAAATGGAAATATTTGAAGACCACATCAAACAAGTAGAAAGTCTTTAGAAAATTATAGTCAAGATGCCAGCCTATGCATGAGGTGCAAGTTGTTCGATAAATTAAATAATTAGGTCTCAATCTATAAGCTTTAAACATGTAAATTGACTCTACGTAACGTAAATTGTTTCTCTTCAATTTTTTATTGGCTTGATCTCTCAAGTCGCTCATGTAACGTCATTAACTTCTTGATTATACTCTGCTTCTTTTCATGTCTTTTTTATTTTATTTTAATAAGCAGATATTTTCATGTGATAAATTATGGTAGGTTTTGTCTTTACGCTTTAGATAAACTAATTTATACATGGGAGCATTCATTAAATACATATAAAAAAATTGCTTCCCTGTCCAGATCAAGCTTCTAATTTATAAGCTCGTACGTTTTTCCGTTGTATTTTCTAATTTCGTGTTCAGATCTAGCTTGAGTTCGTACCAATATAATAAAGAGATGACAAGGGCTTGGCCCAATTAAGAATTTTAGGAAGATCCTACACCATTTATTCCTCTCACTAAATATTATTTTAAACCTTTGGACCCCTGCAGATATTTCTCTCTTAATGCTTTAGAAATCAGGTGAAATAGACATGAAATATATTTTAAAGGCGCCACACCCCCCCGGGGGGATAGAATTGGTCCCGCTTTCCTTCATTTTTCTCCGTCTGAGTCTCTAAATAATATAAGCAAAGTCATCAAGTGTCATTGCTTGAAACCTTTGTTGCCAATGGAGAAGTAGTTGTGATATCTTTGTTGTATGACCTCGCATCACATGTTAATTAAGAGGGAATGTGCAAGAGAAGAAAAGCAATTTCAATCAATATAAATTCTTAAAATACATAAATCAAAGCGAACGATGGACATATATACTAGTTATAGTGGAGTCACTAGAAATTTGAGGAAATTTTATGGACAGGCATAAAATTCATGTTTCTATACTGATATATGGTTATGATCGACATGACAACTTAATCATCTTTAAAAAAGCATTATGGGTTATCTAGAATAAGGCCCCAACCAAGCACCGTAACTAGAATGAATTGCATGCCTATGGCATCTCAAATCATTTCAGTTGTGTATTCAATAAAACTAGATCAAATTACAGTAGATAAAGGTACTAGGTGTTCTTGAAATCCATATAGATTGCCTTGTTTTGCAATTATTGTCTGTTGAAATATCATATATTGCTTGATTACAGAGTTTATATGCCCATCATATACACATGCAAAAAATGCCTTATTTTACAATTATTATCCATAAAAATATACATTGCATGATTTTGGAGTTTATATGCTCTTTATATAAACAGTTAAATTTTTTGATTGGTTTTTCTAACATGACATGAAAGCTAGGTTTTTTCCCACTTATTTCTGGTGAGTGCATTCGCCCCATTTGTCAAATTCTACATGTCGACATAAGTTTGGGGTCGAACTTTCTATCATTGTCGTCCTTGGTTTTTGAGAGACTTTAATAGCTTCCAATATCGTATGTTCGTGCGTCATGGTTCCTCGGGTACAATAATATATTTTCTCGGTTTACTCGATTGATGGAAACTTCCCGGCCTTTAGATGGTGTTTTCGAGTGACTTTCACTTCAAATTATTTTTCAAAGAAAGCCAAGATTATGCTGATCACACGATAAGCCCAAGAAGAATAATATAATCAGCGCGCATTTACGCACGCCGTGTGTGGCCGTGGTCATCGAGGTAGGTGAAGGCCACGAAAGAAACAATGACACGAGATGGAGTCCACGAAGGAAGCGGGGATCGCGGTTCGACAGCGACCTGAGAACGTCACCGATCGAGACGAACAGAAAACAACTTGTCTGTCTTTGTTTGGGTGGGAATTGTCGCTTTCAATCCTCTGTGATGTCCAGGATAATCTTTTTTCAGGTGGAGACACAAAACAATAGGATGTCGACGCTAAAAGTCCAGTGTGTAAACGGCAAGGAAACCACGCCAGCTCAAAGATTTATGGGATCACAAAACCCTAGATTCGCTGGATTCGCTCCTCTCCCTCCCATCTTCAAGCAGCCGCCTTCTTCGAGGGTTTGAGCTAGTTCGCTCCCCCCTCTCCCTTTTTCCCCTTTTTCCCTCTTTTTCTTGAAGTGGTTCCGATCTTTATTTTCTCTGTCTTTACTTTCCTCTTGTTTTTTGGGGAGCTTTTCCCTTTTTATCTAATCAAGATCAATTTTGAAGATGTTTCTATCCCGATCTAATCCATATTTGAGATCTTTTGCATATATAATTTTGAGGTTTCGATTCTCTCGAATTTCTCTAGAGTAGAAGTGCCAGTTTTAAGGGGGATCAGAGAAGTTTCATAAAGATTTTGCTCTTGGAGGTATCAAATTTGTGCTCATTTAAATATGAAAATATTGGAGAGATCGAATCTTGGTGCGTACCGCTAAAAGGCAAAACCATATTGATAGTTGGAGATGGAGATCTTAATGTATGCTCATTACTGAAAATAGATTCGTGATTGGCCCCCAAGTTTCTACTAGTGCAGTTCTAGATTCTATCTTGGATAAATGCTCACCCCCTAATTCCAATCACCACTTGCACAATAATAACCACAAACCGCAAGAAGTGAATTTCTCCTCCTTCAAACGTTTGTCATGCCTCAATTCTTGCATTAAGACCTTGGGATCCAAGGTCACCATTCCAAATCTAAGTCGCACAACCTCCAATCTAGGTCACTTGATGTTGAATTATGGCCATGTAGCCTTAGATGTGGTCAAATGACCTCCATCAACAGTGAATCGCGCACGCGAGATTGAGATTAGCCTGTGTGCCCCAGTGGTGGTGATTAAAGAGGAAGCAGCATGACAAGTTGCATTCCACAGAAACAAAAATAAGAAGAAAAGGAAAATGCAAAGATATATATATATATACAAAATAAAACGATTTCGTTTGCACAATCAATGTTGATTTGGCACCCATAATAGCGAAGTACATTCAACGTGGTGCTTCACTTCACAGAAGATCATATTGTGAAGAAGTTAAGGGATTTATTGTTGGAATATAATGTGCGGAAACTACAGGATCTTGCAACTTGGGGTGAAAGGCTATCGGTTGTGGCGCACTAATCCCAGATCACATGGTTTTCTAATCAGCAGAGATGTGATCTTTGACAAAACTGCAATACTTCAACAGACGAGTTCTGAGACACAACCAGCAGCGAAGATAGATCATGGTGTCATTAGTGAGGTGGAGCTTTAGGTGGAGACTCCAGAGATCTCAAAGGTAAGAGAAGTTGAGATTGTAGATGAAGCCGTAGTTTCTGGAGTCGATGATAGTGAACAACTAGCAAAGCTGTAGCACACTATAGTCGTCAAAAGACAGAAGGCAAATTAAATCACCGGTACGTTATGGTTATATAGATATTGATTATGCATTGACTATAGGTGACGAGGTGGAAACAGATAAGCCTTCGTCTCACTCTGAGGCAATGACTAGTTTGGAGTTGTCGCAATGGCTAGGGGTTATGAGTGAAGATATGGAATCACTTCATCGAAATTAGACATAGGAGCTAGTCAAAGTACCCAAGAGCCAAAAGATTGTCGGAAGTAAATGGGTCTTTAAATGGAAATAGGGCATTCCCGATGTCGAGGCAACGAGGTATAAGGTGAGACTTGTGGCAAGGAGATATACACAACATGAGGGCATTGACTACAATGAGGTGTTCTCTCCTATGGTAAGATATACTTCTATTCATGTTTTACTTGCCTTAGTTGCTTTACAGGATCTCGAGTTAGAGCAATTAGATGTGAAAACTGCGTTTCTTTATGGTGAGTTGGAGGAGCAGATTTACATGAGGCAACAAAAAGGATTTGCTATTATGGGTAAGGAAGATCATGTTTGCTTGTTGAAAAAATCTTTGTATGGACTAAAAGGTAGTGGTATAAACATTTTGATATTTTCATGGCTAGTCAAGACTACATGAAAAGTCAGATGGATAGCTGTGTCTACTTTAGGAGATTAGAGGATGATCTTTTGATTTATCTACTTTTATATGTTGATGATATGCTAATAATAGCTAAGAATATGTTTGATATTGATGTGCTGAAGATGCGGTTAAATGCTGAATTTGATATGAAAGATTTAGGTGCCGCAAAAATTTTTTTGGGTATGGAGATTTTGCATGATAGTGCGAATTTTACGTCTATCTCACCACCGCCCGCAGCGGTGCAGCTGGCTTGGGGCTCTCTCCCCCTCACAAAGGGGAGGACTTCGAATCCCAAAGGGGTCGTTAAGGATTCTTACTTGGAGTATTGTGGTGGTGGGTCATACAGTTGCTCTCCTAGGGTTTACTCGTCGGCTGTCGGCTTACGGGGTTCCCTAGGTTACAAAAAAAAAAAAAAATAATATGTCTATCTCAGAAGAAATATATTGAGAAGATTGTGGCACGTTTTAATATGCAGTCAACAACATCTGTGAGTACACTTTTAGTGAAGCACTTTAAACTTTCATATAAATTATCACAACAGACTGAGGAGGAGAGGAGCATATGTCCGTGTTACTTATTCTAATGCCGTGGGTAGTATTATATATGCTATGGTGTGCAATAGGCCTAATATTTCATAAGTTGTTAGCGTATTTAGTCAATATATGAAGTGTCCTGGTAAAACTCATTGAGAAGCTGTGAAGTGGATTCTCAGATATTTAAAGGAGACAACAGACGTGGATATAGTGTACTAGAGGGATAGCAATAGCAGTGAGATCATTGGTTTTATGGATTCGGATCACGTCGGTGACTTGGATGATCACAGGTCTTTAGCAGGATACTAGTGGGTGCTGCAATTAGTTGGAAAGCATCCTTATAAGATCACGTTGCCTTGTTTTTGACTGAGGCGGAGTACATGGCACTAACCTTTGTAGCGAATGAGGCGATATGGTTATAAAGTTTGCTCTCGGACTTTGGGTTAGAATAGAAAAGTGTGGAGATATACTGTGATAACCAATGTGCGATATATTTGGCGTCTAATCCAGTTTATCACGAGTGAACGAAGCATATCAACATCAGGTATCACTTCATCCGAGATATTTTAACTAAGGGTAATGTTATTGTAAAAAAGATTGTTACAGTAGATAACTTGTCAGACATGATGACTAAGTCTGGTCCTTTGGTGAAACTCAAGTTCTGCTTAAATTCTATTGGCGTCTGTGAAAAGTGAACACTCATCAGGGCATTGGGAGAGCAACATGGATGATAAGCACTATAATTTGGTTTCAAACATTGAGTTAAGGTGGAGAATTGTTAAATTATGTCTTGAGTTTGAGTGTTTGCAAAACACGATTCGCTCTTTTTTGAAGATTTACGAAATATGAAATAAAATAGAATATAAAAAAAAAAGGCAGCAAAGTTTTCTTCTTTGTCTGCAGGAGGAGGCCGAATGAGGTTAGTTATGTGGGGCCCAAAGTCAAATATTTGACTTTGGGCGTGCACACACGTTCCATGCAGGAGTTTCCTTTTTTCACACATGGAAATTAAAGAGTGGACTCTGCACGTGGAGCCGAAAAAAAAAGAGAGCTGGTGGGCCCAGGTCAAATATTTGACCTTTGGGCACACGTTTTTTCTCTTTGGGCATGTGTGGAGCGGCTTAAAACAAACCCTACGAAAGCAAAGAAAGAGAGGAGCCGCACGTCATGCCACTTGAGAAGAGTCACAAGTTTTTCCTTTAAGCCACAGGGAGCTTTCCAAAGGAACGCAAAGATTTACATACGTGGACTAAAGACGAATGCCAGAGTTCTTGATTTTAGCATACGTAGAGTATTTTGTTTTGGACCTGAACAAGTGATAATTTTCTGCCGTGAGTTTATGTCTAAGTAAATTGTTTATTTATATACATTTTGAATTTTGGGCTAAATTTAGGTGTGGGAAATACTTGAGCGTGTGAGTGATTGTAAATCATGATTTTCCGATTATAGTGGATTATTTATTGCTAGCTCTCTCCATGGACGTAGGTATCGATCTCGGACCAATCACGTAAATTTCTAGTGTCCTTATTATTTCTCATTTATTTTTCTGATGATTTCGCGTTGACGTAAATTGCAAGATTCTGTCGTTTTCGCATATTATATTTCAATATTTACAATGCCATTATCCTTATTTCTATGGAGATGTTCAAATGACTATGTACTCCTCGGTTTACTAGCAAGAACTTTTAGATGGGTGGAAATGGTTGCACAAATTCTACATATGGGATCAAATTAACTAGACTTCTAGGTTCAAATCTTTTGGGGCCCTCACTCGATTTCCGTGGATTTACAATCTGTCGTTCTCTAGAGATCATGCTCAAATGTCTGCCCACGCACAAGGAGCACGTCTCTCCATAGTTAAATAATTACGTGACATCATGTGCTTTAAACATGGAAACCAATAGTACATGACTTAATTAAGTCTCTTATCTCTAATCAGGTGAGAACATAACAAGCGGAGTCTATCTCCTTTTTCCCAGGATCAATGTAAATCCGCTCCCCCTCCCCTCATTTATGATTGACTTAATTGGTTACGATTTCATTTTTGCAAAAAATGAATGATAAAATGATTACTTATATAGAAAATATTATCCAAATTATTCATTTTCTACAAAACAAACATACTTAAGTCGCTCCACGTTAACTTCTTATTATAATCTTCTTCTTTTTTACTTTTTTTCTTTAAGGAGAGGTTTTCACGAAATAAATTGTTTTAGGGTTTTCCTCTACGTTACGAAATAATTCAATTTAAGGATGGGAAAATCCATTAGATAAACGAAGTAGCTTCCTTGTCCAAATTGAGTTTCTAATTTGTTCAGCTCGCACGTTTTTCCCCTGTATTTTCTGCTGTCGTTTTCAGCTCTAGCTGTGGCTAGCTGTCTTGGTGCCGATTTGAGATGGGATGACGAGGGTTTGACCCAATTAAGAATGACAGGAAGATCCTGCACCATTTTTTCCTCTTTACCTATATTACCTAAACACTACAAAATTCGTCAGTGACGCGTACGGAAAAGAAGCCGCTAGTCCGTCGTAATTATAGATGGGGGGGATACGTAATACGTAGTTTCGTCATTAATAGGGCGATGCTTCTCGTCATACTTCCGAAAATTTTAGGTGAAGAGGTAATAAAAGTGTCGTGTCGTGGAGATCGACACGAAATATGTTATAAAGATCAACTGCAGTTTGTGTCGTAAAAATTTGGGATTGGTTTCGCTTTCCTCGTTTCTTCATGTTTACCTATGTAGTTCCAAATTAGTATCAGCAAAATCATCATAAATTGTTGCTCGAAAACCTTAATTGGCGATGGAAAAATAGTTGAAGTTTGTTTTGCTGTTAGTTAAGAGGGCAAGTTGTCATTTTATAAAGAAATATCCACGAGCAATCTTATCTACTATTGATATGACTGTTTTAACCACCCGGACTCTTGCACAACCCTCGAATCACGGTGGATCATGTTAATGTTTTTATTACACTCACGATATATGCTCCGATTTTTCTTTTATTAATAGGCATTCCAAAGGGACAATCCTAGGTATTTCACCTTTCAATTGGACTTTCCTTTCAGTTTTAAGCATTGAATGGAGTACTTGTAAAAGTTCAATTTGTCGTATATCCATGTAAGTTCTTTTTTTTTTTTTTTGGGTTGAAGTATACCCATGTAAGTCGAAAAGTGGGATTATATGGCATCAAGTGAAGAGTGAGAAGTGTGAAAGGGTTGATATATCTGGATCGTGGAGTGGTAATAGAATATTTGTGCTAGAAACATCAGGGTGGAATCTATCATCTTGGAGGATTTCTAAAGACAGGCAGGCCTCTTATGCACAAATTGATTAGGAGCTGATGTGGCTTGGTGAGGATAGCCATGGCAAGCCTAAATCAATTATTGTAGAGTAAGGATCCGTATATCTTACTCAAGATACTAATTGCACGGGCTAAATGGGGTGGGGTACAATTTGGTGATGATGATGCGACTTGCCACACTGTTTTTAGGAACTATCCATTGAGAGGAAGTTGACCTAATATTCCAACTCATCAAGTGTTGAACAGGCTTGTCCTCAATGAGAAAACTCTTGCCCCTCCTCCCAGGGTATTTGTGATAGGAATCTGAGAGTGTAATTACAATATGAAAGGATCTTAAAATTAGGATTGGCCTCTCATATACAAATTGATCTGGAGTTAATTTCACTCTTCTTATGATGGCCATAGTTGGCTGAAAGTAGTTGTTATACTAAAGTGATTTGTAAGTCTCACTCAAGAGACTAGATGCAAGCTAAATCTAGCACAATATTTTCCGTAATAATAATGCGATACACCATTCTGTCATTGTTAAGAAAATATTTTCAAAATCATTTATTTTTTTTATGAAACAAGATGATCCTAGGTCTCATATATGTGCTTTAAATGAGGAAATTGTTTCTGCAAACTTTATAAGGTCTCCTATCTTGAACTAGGTGAGAACATAACAAATGTATTATATCTTTGTTTTTATGTTAAACGATTTTTTCCAATAAGTGTACCGGAATTTATAAAACTTATTAAGAAAGTATGATTAAGCTTTAAAATTTAAAAACTTGTAACCAAATTTCAAAACTTGTCAAATTGATACAATCAAATCCTTTTATTAACTACATCTCAATTGGCTAACGGAAAATGCTCCGTGACTTTTTTATTATTTTTTCTCTTCGCATGGTGTTGATGTGGCTAAGATGAGGAAATCGCCACCGCTGCCCCCACCATCATGAGGAAGGACTAGCAATGTTGGAGGATGGCCGGCCATTAGCTAATAAGGGCCTTCTCACCCATTAGGACGTAGCCCAAACATGGGCGAGGGTCGCAATGCTCCCCTAGATCAGGTGAAGATCATTGGTCACTGGCCAAAGCCTGGCAACCCTCGCTGACCCATGGCAAGTCGTCGCCCCCCAATTGGCCCATCCTGGCTATAGTAGGGCAGTGGCAGCAAGGGCACATTATGCTTGTCATTTTCATTTTCATTTTCTTTCTTTATTTATTAGCTATTTTTAATCTAATTTAAATCATATTTAGATTATTTAGATTAAAAAAATTATATTTGAATCAAAATGACATCGATTTAGCCTTATCCTTCTTGTTATAGCCACGTCAATGTTATGTAAGAGAGAAAAATATATATATATATATATATTTAAAATCATTACCTAAATTGAATGGAGTTATGGGAGAATTTGATTGCATCAATTTGATAAGTTTTAGGATTTGATTGTACTTTTGTAAGTTTTTTGACTCAATTGCGCTTTCGTGATAAATTTTAAGACGTTCAATGCACGTCTCTCTTTTTTTTCCCCTCAATATATGATTAACTTTCATTGATAACTCCAAGTCACTTACGGAACTGATCTCTTGTTATACATTTTGAAAGATTAATTTATGGATGTAAAGTTCATTCAATAAATAAAATGGCTTCTTTCTCCAAATTAAGTTTATAATTTGTTAGCTCGTGTGTGCTTTTGCTTGTAATTGCTGCTTTGGTTTTCAGCTCTATCAATGGCTAGCTGTGTTTGTGCTAATTTAATGTGAGCTGAAGAAGGTTGGCCCAATTAAGAACTAAAAAGATCTTTCCCCCATTCCTTCCTCTTACCAAATCTTACCTAACGACAATTAAATGGAGCATGAGTGGTATGATAAAGAAGTCTCTAGTTCTTTGTGATTAGGATGGAGATGTGGAATGCGTAGTTTTGCCAATGAATATACTCGCAACGCCCTCTGAGCCATTCGCTTGTCCTTTATTATAAACCTTTATACCCCTACAGATACTTCTCTTTATACTTTAGAAAATAGGTGAATATGCAATAAAATTTGTCGTGTCGTGTAGATCGACACTATATATATTTTAAAGAGCAATTATAAATTTTCCCCTGAAATTTTGGTATTGAATCCCTTTCGATTGGATTTCCCCTTTTGTTTTGAGCATTGAATGGAGTCCATCTCATGGTCCAATTTCTCTCATATCCATGTAGGTTGAAAAGTGCGGCTTTGTGGCCGAAGTGTGAGAAATGAGAAAGGGTTCATACACTGAATCTTGCGAGTGGTGTTAGAATATTTGTGCCAGTAATTTGGGAAGAAATTACCAAAACAGTTTTAAATTTATTGCAATTTTTTCAATTCAGTCCTAAATTTTTTTTTTTTTACCAATTTAGCTCTAAATCTTTTATAATTATGCCAATTCAATCCATCTAGCCAAATTTGACTGGCCAACACTCATGTGGATATCGGCTGTTCAATTGATACTAACGTAGCAATTTTGAATAATATATTTTTTTGAATTTTTATATTAATTTTAATTAATTTTCTTTTTCTTTCTTGTTCTTCTTTAGACCAGTTGCCAGACCGGCCAAAAGTTATGGCTGATGAGGTCAATCTTGCCGACCATTGGTAGTGCCATGTTGTTGTGGCACTAGGTGAGCTTGCCTAATGCCATGACGGCGAGGCTTGCCCTCGCCGGATTTGGTTGGGCAAGCCTCCTCATGGCTAGGTGAGACCTTGCCTAGCGCCACGATGGGGAGGGTTGCCCTTGCCAGATTTAGGCGAGGGCGAGCGCACCCGCAACACTGAGGTCGACCTTGCTGGTCATAACCTTTGGCCCATCTGACAATTGGCCAGCAGAAGAAGAAGAAGAAGATAGAAAAATAAAAATAAAAATAAATAATTGAAAAAATATTATTAAAAAAATTACCACGTTAGAGTCGATCGGATGGCCGGTGCGTTTGGCATCACTTCAGCGCCAGCTAGCCAAATTTAACCGAATGAGTTGAATTGGCACAATTACAAAAATGTTAGGACTGAATTAGCTAAAAAGTAAGGTTCATGACTAAATTGGAAAAATTGCTATAAGTTTATGATTGTTTTGGTAATTTTTCCATAATTTGAGAATCGGATGATTATCATTTGTAGATGATCTTTGAAGGCGGGCTGGCCTTCCATGTGCTAGTAATTGGTGCTGATCGCCTGATCATGGCCATGTTAGGTAAAATTAATTGTTATATTGAAGTGATTTTCTTGTCTCACTCGAAAGGGTGGATGCACAAGCTAAATGGGTGCAGTTTGGTTTGTCATGATGATGCGATTCGCCATATTATTCTTGTGAACAATCTTTGAGGTAAGATTGGTCCCATATTTCGACTCATTAGGTGTGGCATGGGCTTGTCCTCTGCCAGAGAAGTCTCGACCCACCAAGGTGTTTATGCTAGATATTTGGGGATTAGATAATTATTCTCCTAGAAGATCTCTAAAGACAGATTTAGACTCCCATACGCAAATTGGTCTAAAGCTGATGTTGCTCTCCTAATAACGGCCACGTCAAGTCAAAACTAGTTATCGTGTTGAAATGATCTATTTGTCTTGTTCCAGAGACTAGAAGGGCCCTAATTAAAATGGGCATCCTTAGGAATGATCTATTGAGAAAAGGCTAGCCCAAGTCGCTACACGAGCTTGTCTTAACCCAAGTCTTTGCCTGTGATGATTGGAATTAAAAAATAGGTTTCTCATGGACAGAGGACATTAAAGATCCACTGGAACATTACCAACCAAAAGAGAATACCTCTGATGGTTTGTTGAGACCAAGAAAATCCTAGAACGCGATAGAAAAGGGATTGATGTTGATTGAGAGTGCCATACTTGTAAGAGAGTACAAATGACTGGAGAAATATGGACAAATTTGATCTAGGGAAGCAAAAGATGGAGTGGAGCGGCATGTTATCTTGGGAAAATGTTTACCATTCATATTAGTCTTGGCAAAGTGGAGATGATGGTTGAAGAATGCATGGAAGTGACAGAATAGTTCGTAACGAGGGTGTTGCAAAATTGGTTGGGGTAGAATGTCACTGTTTGATTTCTTCCATATCCATTGGTCTAAAACATGGAATTTCATGGCATCGGCATGAAGTGCAAGGGATATTTAATGGTTGTTGTGACCCTTCCACGATGAACTACTAAGGGAAAATAGATGGATTACTAAGTGGGCAGGCAATCCCTCTTGTGGGAGAGCGCCTTTGCCTAGCACGGGCCCTCTCAAGCCCTATTAATGCTAACTTGCTTTTTCGATTCAATGCAATTTGGTTAACTTTGGAGCTGCTACTAACTAGTTACTAGTTGGCTACCCAAGCAAGATTCGGGAGATCATCTTATTTCTACAAACTAGAAATTCTGAATATGTAGATATGATTACATTAGATTACTCTAACTCTCTTTCAATACTTTTTTCTCTTAATGAAGACATTTTGCATGCAATCTTCATCAAATCATGTTATCCTTAAACCTCTCACCCATGAAAGTGATCATGCATTGTGTCGCGACCTTTTTTTCGGCGCTCGATCAGGGATGGGCACCTGCGGAGGCTAATGGTTTGGCTAGGTTTATTAGGCTTAGCCCGGACTCTCCAAAGTCCACCATTTCACGACTTAATAGTCTAAGTTTTTAACCTATGAGTTAATTTAAAAAGGAGTCGCCATTAATCGATTTGGGGTGGGTTGATTTGAAATCCAAGCGAAGTATCGAAAGAAATACTCACTCCTGCGCAATTAGATAAATTAGGATCGGGGACTTGATTACATTAATTAATTACTAATTCCCTAAAAAGGTCACCGGGGGAGACGAAAGAAAACAACTTGTCCGTCATTGTTTGGCCGGGAATTGTCGCTTTCGATCCTCTGTGATGTCCAGGTTAATAACCTTTTTTAAGGTGGAGACACAAAACGACAGGTTGTTGACGGTAAAAGTCGAGTGTGTAAACGGCGAGGAAACCACGCCAGCTCAAGATCCATGGGATCACAAAACCCTAGATTCGCTGGATTCGCTCCTCTCCCTCCCATCTTCAAGCAGCCGCCTTCTTCGAGGGTTTGAGCTAGTTCACTCCCTCCCCCTCCCTTTTTCCCCCTTTTCCCTCTTTTTCCTGAAGTGGTTCCGATCTTTATTCTCTCTGTCTTTACTTTCCTCTTGTTTTTTTTGGAGCTTTTCTCTTTTGATCTAATCGAGATCAAATTTGAAGATGTTTCTATCCTGTTCTAATCCATATTTGAGATCTTTTACATATATGATTTTGAGGTTTCCATTGCCTCGAATTTCTCTAGAGTACAAGTGCAAGTTTTCAGCGGATCGGGAAGTTTCATGAAAATTTTGTTCTCAGAGGTATTAAATTTGTGCTCATTTAACCTTTTTACTCTGAATATGAAAATATTGGAGAGATCGAATCTTGGTGCATACTGCTAAAAGGAAAAATCATATTAATAGTTGGGATGGAGATCTTGATGTATGCTTATTACTAAAAATAGATTTGTGATTGGCCCCCAAGATTCTACTAGTTCGATTCTAGATTCTATCTTGGATAAATGCTCACCCCCTAATTCTGATCACCAGCACAATAATAACCACAAACCGCAAGAAGCAAAATTCTCCTCCTTCAAACGTCTGTCATGCCTCAATTCTTGCATTAAGACCATGAAATCCAAGGTCGCCATTCCGAATCTAAGTGGCACGACCTCCAATCTAGGTCACTTGATGTTGAATTATGGCCGTGTAGCCTTACATGTGGTCAAATGACCTCCATCAACAATAAATTGCGCACACGAGATTGAGATATAACCTGTGTGCCCCGGTGGTGGTGATTAAAGAGGAAGCAACATGACAAGTTGCATTCCACAGAAACAAAAATAAGAAGAAAAGGAAAATGCAAAGCTATAAAAAAAAAAAAAAATGAAACCGTGTGACGATTCAATCATTTTGTTTGCACAATCAATGTTGATTTGGCACCCATACTAGCGAAGTACATTCAACGCGGTGCTCCACTTCACAGAAGATCATATTGTGAAGAAGTTGAGGGATTTACGATGCCATTATCCTCATTTCTATGGAGATCTTCAAATGACTATGCACTCCTCCGTCTACTAGCAAGAACTTTTAGATGGGTGGAAATGGTTGCACAAATTCTACATAAGGGATCAAATCAACTAGACTTTTAGGTTCAAATCTTTTGGGGACCTCACTCAATTTCCGTGGATTTACAATCTGTCGTTCTCTAGAAATCATGCTTTAAATGTCTGCCCACGCACAAGGAGCACGTCTCTCCATAGTTAAATAATTACGTCGCATCTATGTGCTTTAAACATGGAAACCAATAGTGCATAACTTAATTATCTAATCAGGTGAGAACATAACAAGTGGAGTCTATCTCTCTCTTCTTTTTCTCGAGATCAGCTCCCCCACCCCAAAATTTATGATTCACTTATTTTTTGGTGTCCATAGCATTGTCCCCAACTCGCTTCAGAATGAGGCATTGTTGAGTGGGGAGACCAATGGAAATGTTGTGTCTCGCCATGAAGTGGCGACCGGGAACTCAATTTCCCACCCCCCAATTTATGATTCACTTATTTGAATATTACGATTTTGTTTGTTTTATGAAAAATGAATGATAAAAAGGATTACTTATATAGAAAAATATTATCCAAATTATTCATTTTTTGTAAAACAAATACACTTAAAGTGCTCCATATTAACTTTTATTATAGACTTCTTCTTTTTTACTTTTTTTTTTTTTCTTTAAGGAGAGATTTTCACGAAATAAATTATTTTAGGATTTTTCTCTACCCTACGAAATAATTCAATTTAAGGATGGGAAAATCCATTAGATAAACGAAGCAGCTTCCTTGTCCAAATTAAGTTTCTAATTTGTTCAGCTCGCACGTTTTTTCCTTGTATTTTCTGCTGTCGTTTTCAGCTCTAAGCTATGGCTAGCTGCCTTGGTGCCGATTTGAGATAAGATGACGAGTGTTTGGCCCAATTAAGAATGATAGGAAGATGCTGCACCATTTCTTCCTCTTTACCTAATCTTACCTAAACACTAGAAAATTCGACAGTGACGCGTACGGAAAAGAAGCCGCTAGTCCGCCGTAATTATAGATGGGAGGGATACGTAATGCGTAGTTTTTTTTTTTTTTTTTTTTTGAGCAGATGCGTAGTTTCGTCATTAATGGGGCGGTGCTTCTCTTCATGCTTCCGAAAATTTTAGGTGAATAGGCGATAAAAATGTCGTGTCGTGGAGATCGACACAAAATATGTTATAAAAATCAACTGCACTTTGTGTCCTAAAAATTTGGGATCGGTTTCGCTCTCCCCGTTTCTTCATGTTTACCTATCTAGTTCCAAATTAGTATCAGCAAAATCATCATAAATTGTTGCTCGAAAACCTTAATTGGCGATGGAAAAATAGTTTAAGTTTGTTTTGCTGTCAGTTAAGAGGGCAAGTTGTCATTTTATAAACAAATTATACCATAGAGTGAATAGATATCCACGAGCAATCATATCCACTATTGATATGACAGTTTTAACCACCTGGACTCTCGCACAACCCTCGGATCAAGGTGGATCGTGTAAATGTTTTTATTGTACTCACGATATATGCTCCAATTTTTCTTTTATTAATAGGCATTCCAAAGGGACAATCCTAGGTATTTCACCTTTCAATTGGACTTCCCTTTTAGTTTTAAGCATTGAATGGAGTACTTGTCAAAGTTCAATTTGTCGTATATCCATGTAAGGTTTTTATTTTTTTTGGGTCGGAGTATACCCATGTAAGTCGAAAAGTGGGATTATATGGCATCAAGTGAAGAGTGAGAAGTGTGAAAGGGTTGATATATCCAGATTGTGGACTGGCAATAGAATATTTGTGCTAGAAACATGGGGTGAAATCTATCATCTTGGAGGACTTGTAAAGGCGGGTAGGTTACCTATACACAAATTGATAGGAGCTAATGCGGCTTTGTGAGGATGGCCATGGCAGGCCTAAAGCAAATATTGTAAAGTAAGGATCTGTATATGTCACTCAAGATACTACTTGCACGGGCTAAATTGGGTGGGGTATATAGTTTGGTGATGATGATGCGACTCGCCATATTGTTTTTAGGAACTATCCATTAAGAGGAAGTTGACCTAATATTCCAACTCGTCAAGTGTTGAATAGGCTTGTCATCAATGAGAAAACTCTTGCCCCTCCTCCTCCCAGGGTGTTTGTGATAGGAATCCAAGAGTGTGATGATTACAATATGGAAGGATCTTAAAATCATGGTTAGCCTCTCATATACAAATTGATCAGGAGCTAATTTCGCTCTTCTTATGATTGACCATAGTTGGCTAAAAGTAGTTGTTATACTGAAGTGATTTGTAAGTCTCACTCAAGAGACTAGATACAAGCTAAATCTAGCACAATATTTCCGGTAATAATGATGTGATACACCATTTTGTCCTTGTTAAGAAAATATTTTCAAAATAATTTATTTTTTGTGAAACAAGACAATCCTAAGTCTCATATATGTGCTTTAAACGTGGAAATTGTTTCTACAAACTTTATAAGGTCTCCTATCTTGAACTAGGTGAGAACATAACACATATTATATCTTTGTTTTTATGTTAACCGGTTTTTTCCAATAAGTGTACCGGAATTCATAAAACTTATGAAGAAAGTATGATTAAGTTTTAAAACTTAAAAACTTGCAATCAAATTTTAAAATTTGTCAAATTGACGCAATCAAATCCTTTTATTAACTATATCTTAATTGACTAACGGAAAATGCTCCGTGACTTTTTTTTTTTTTTTTGTTATTTTTTTTCTTCGCATGGTGTTGATGTGGCTAAGATGACATCTTTCCAAAATTGATTTTTTTCACAAAAAAATTATAATTATATAAATTATATTAAAAAAAGTCAATTTGTAAAAGAAAAAAAAAAAAAAAAGAAATTGCCACCGCTGCCCCACCATCCTGAGGAAGGGCTAGCAATGTTGGAGGATGGCCGGCCATTAGCTAATAAGGGCCTTCTCGCCCATTAGGACGTAGCCCAAACATGGGCGAGGGTCACAGTGCTCCCCTAGATTGGGTGACGATCGTTGGTCACTGGCAAAAGCCTAGCAACCTTCGCCGATCCATGGTAAGTCATCGCCCCCCAAATGGCCCATCCTAGCTATAGTAGGTCAGTGGTAGCAAGGGCACATCATGCTTGTCATTTTCACTTTCTTTCTTTTTTTATTTATTAGTTATTTTTAATCTAATTTAAATCATATTTAGATTATTTAGATTAAAAAAATCATATTTGGATCAAAACGACATGTTAATGTTATGTAAGAGAGAAAATAATTTTTTTAAAAAAAATTTTCGTTACCTAGATTGAATGGAGTTATGGGAGAACTTGATCGTACCAATTTGATAAGTTTTATGATTTGATTATACTTTTGTAAGTTTTTGGACTCAATTGCACTTTTATGATAAATTTTAAGACATTTAGTGCACATCTCTCTCTCTCTCTCTCTCTCTCTCTCTCTCTCTTTTTTTTCCCCTCAATATATAATTAACTTTTACCGCCCCACTTACAGCCCCACGAGGAAAATGGAATGAGAAGAATATTGCAAGTACCATAACTTTTTGTTTTTCAACCACTCGAATACCCTTAAATGTCATGAATTTCAATCAATTACTTAAGTGTTAATTTTTTAAATGTTCACCTAAATGCTGAAAAGTGCTAACGTTTCTAAAAATTAAAACTTTCAAGTGATCAATTAAAAAGTTATATTGCACTTAAATGATTGAAAAAATTATAATAATCAAATAAGCGTCGTACATAAGTCATAATAGTCAAATAATTGAAAAAAGATAATGTGTCACTCAAATGAGTATCATACGAAAATTATGACACATAAATTTTGAAGGACACGATCCTTTAACTTTTAGGAACCTTAAGCTTTCCCATATGACATTCAGGAGCTCCTCCTCTTTCATTCTCTTGGGGAAGCATTTATGATATGTCTCCCAAATAGTTCCCTAAGGAAAGTCGACGTTAGTTTCTAATAAGGGCGCGTTTGGTAACGATTCTGTTCCCGGGAGCTGATTCTGATTAGAAATGATTATTTTTGATTCTGTTCCTGGGAACTGATTCTGAGTAAAAAAACGCGTTTGGTAATTGTCCAAAATTTTTGATTTTGGAATAGAACTGCGTTTGATACTGTGTTAATTGATTCTGTTCCAAATTAATTTCTTTTGATTTTTAAATAAATTTTCAATAATTTTTTTACTTTTTTACTTTTACTTTTTTTTTTCCCCTTTTTCCTATTCTTCTTCTTCTTCATCTGGCCGGTCGCCTGTCCGGCGACCGGCCAGACGAGGGCCGGCGACGCTCACCGGAGCGTCGTCGGCCCTCGGTGAGGTCGGCCTTCATCGGCCGAGCCTCGCTGGCAGCTGGCCTAGCCTCGCCGAGGCTCGGCCTCGCCGGTGGCCAGATGAGCTTCACCGGCAGCTGGGCGAGGCTCGCCTAGCCACCGGTGAGGCTCGACCTCGCCCGATCTGGCGAGGTCGAGTCTCGGCCAGCTGCCGGTGAGGCTCGCCTAGCCCCGCCGGTGGCCAGGCTGGCCTCGCCGGTGGCTGGGCTTGCCTTCGGCGAGCTCGCCGGACCTCGCCCTGGCCTGGTGAGCCTCCGGCGACCTCGCTAGACCGGCGACTGGCGGCGGACAGCGGCGGCGGGCGATGGCGGACGGCAACCGGGATGACGAAAGGGAAGAGCGAGGGTTTCACCAATTCTTTTTCTGATTCTCGGACAAAGAATCAATTTTTTTTTTTATTCTCAAATCTTGTCCAAAATTGTTTCCGGGAACAAAAATTTTACCAAACGCGATTCTCGTCCCAAACTGATTCTAACAAAAATCGGACCAATCGCCTGTTGACGCGTTGCCAAACATGCCCTAAATGTTTCCGTGGAAGACAAGATTTCCCGCAAATAATTCAATGTAAAGACGCGGTGCGAAAGGTTTGAATCGGAGGAACGAAGGCCCCGCGGACAGCTGGAGGCAAACTCAAGAGTGTTTCACATTGACCGACACCAAAAAAAGAAAGGTTGATGGCGCCTTGGAGGCTCGACAAGAAAGGGTAGTAGTTGGGACGGATGAGAAAATTAATTGATGAATCAATGCTTTTTAGTAATGTGACGGTGACTGTTGTCTCTATCGTACTCTCGATTCAGATGGGAAGTTGGAATGGTCGATTGAATTGAATTTGCTACGCACAGGGCATTATGGTTAGTTGTCCAAATCAAAAACTCGCAAAACCGATAGTACTAACATCATTTGGGCTAAAAATCAAAGAAGAGAAGAAAGAACATGAGGGTCGGACAATTAAATTAAACATCTTTTGTCATTTTATTAAAGTCCGTAAATTAATTAAAAGCGAATTGACAACGTGCTTGCACACAAAACAGAGAGTATAATTTCTTAGAAGGCATCTCTAGATTGAGCTCGAATATTACCTATTGGGATATAATCCAGAGAAAGCAAACTGTTTGTTGTAATCTAAACATCAATGCAACGAAGACGGGAACAACTTTATAATATCCTTCTTTTTATATAAACTTACAAATTTTGAAGAAGAAGAAAATAAGATATCACTAGAAAAATAACATAAAATTAGAGGTGAGGTACGGATATCCGAATTTCCTTAAGGCGATTAGTTCCTGCCAATGGTACTCCTTAGATTCACGAATTATGCCTCCCAAGATACAACACATCGAACTTGTTTGGATTAGCATTATGCAAACATGACTCAGTTGAATCATTCAATTGAACTAGCACACCCAGAAAAATCAGGAGAGTAGAGTAGTATTTCAAATCTCTTTTGGAATCGTTGTCTCGAATTGTTCTATCGAAAAACCTTCTAATGAAGCTCTATGCTCTTATCTATATATAGAGCTTTAAAGTTCATGTACATAAGAGATATGTGAATTAAATGGACGCATGTGTGCAAAAAATTCATGAATCAAGAGATACGTGAATCTAAGAGATTCATAAATCCAGAGACACGTGAATTCAATAAATATATGAATTAAAAATATAAGTGATTTAGGAAATTCATGAATTCAATAGAAACGTGAACAGAAAAGACATATCTTAATTTGTTGCATTTCTTTGATCCATTAACCATAATTATAATAATCCCCCGTATTAATGGATCAACAAAACATTTTTGACTCGAAGGAATTTGAGCATGCCTGTTGAAATACACCGCATCAAGATAGGTAACTTTCGCTTTGAACCTTCTTTAGTAAAAGCCTATCGGACTTACTTAACTAATCGATGGACTAAGCCTTGAATCGCTAGTTGTTTGTGTAAGACTAGACAATAAACCTCACATAGAGTATTTCTAATTCAAGATTGGTTCTCGTTTGTGTTCATTCTTTCGGCCTTGAACCTCTCGGGATTCATGTGTGCTTTAGAAAATTTAGCCTTTAAAGATTTTCATAGAGTCGGCCAACTCCACGCATATAGGTGCATTCCTATTAAAGATATCTTACCATATTTTACTTGGATGTAATCAGTAAACGCATAGCATAATCTTAATAACGCTGTAGGAAAGCATGTTGCATCATAGGAATGGGAGACAGTGCTTACACTAGATTTTCTAGAATTTGCATTGTCCTATTGAACCTAGATTATGGGATCTCCAATCGCAAATGTTAGGTTTCCACCCTGGAATCTCTTTATTGGGTTAAGGCTCTTAAACCCATTTCCAAACCTTTTGTTAGCAGATCCGCAATATTTTCCTTTGACTTTACAAAGTTTAAAAAAATGATTCCATTTGAGAGCAACTGCCGCTTGATTGTCATAGTGTACGCAAATTGCAGGCATAGGTTTTGGCCACACTGGAACATCTTTTAAAAAATGTCGAAGCCATTTTGCTTCTTCAGCAGCTTTATCCAAAGCAACAAACTCTAATTCCATTGTATAGCGCATTATTAGAGTTTGTTTAGAGGATTTCCATGACACTGCGGCACCTCATAACGTGAACGCATGTCCAATAGTCGATTTTGATTCATCATAATCTGAAATCCAGTTTGCATCATAATAACCTTCCAAAATAGCTGAATATTTGCCATATTGTAGAACACAATCTTTTGTCCTTTTCAAATATCCTAATACTCTCATCAGAGCATTTCAGTGCTCGTGACCTAGGTTACTGGTATATCTACTTAGTTTGCTTACTGAGTACGCAATATCTAGTCTAGTGCAATTCATGATATACATGATCTTGCCGATTACTTGAGAGTATTATAGCCGTCTGATACTATTTCCAGTGTTCTTTCTTAAAGTTAGGTGTGGAAGAAAATGATTGTTTGCATCTTTAATGCCGAATCCTTTTATGAGCTTGTTTAAGTCCATACAATGATTTGACAAGTCTACACACTTTATGTTCTTGTCCTTTGATCTTGAACCTTCAGGTTGTTCCATATAAATCTCATCGTTGAGATTACCATTTAAGAATGCAGTTTTCACATCATTTGATGTATTTGCAAATTGTATAGTGAAGCTATAGCAATCAGCATCATTACTGATGTTATTCTTGTGACAAGTGAATAAGTATCAAAATAGTCAAGACCCTCTTTTTGTCTAAACCCTTTGACTACAAGCCGAGCTTTGTACTTATCAATGAAATAATCAGCTTTTAGTTTTTTCTTGAATATCCATTTACATCCAATTTGTTTATTTCTAGGTGGAAGATCAACTAATTTCCAAGTATGGGTAAAAGATCTCTTCAAGTGCCATAACTTGGCACAAATGGACACTTAGGGCGCGCATGGATATGTTTCTGTGCCTTTTTTGTTCCTTGGAACAGTTTTTGAACAAAAGAACACGTTTGGTAACGTTTGGTCCGGGAATAAAAAATGAACAGAAACACGTTTGGTAAATTTTATTCTTTTTTTGTTTCTTTTAATTTTTTAAACATTTTTATTTAATTTTTTATTTTTTCCTTTCTTTTTATTTTTTGTTTTTTCGGCGGTCACCGTCCTCCCGGCGATCGGGCGGGGGCCGCCCTCGCCCGGCCACGGCAAGGCTCGCCGGCCCTCGGCGAGGCCGAGCCTCGCCGTGGTTGGCCGAGGCTCGGCCTCGCCTTGGCTGGGCGAGCTCGGGCTCGCCCAGATCCGACGAGGCCGAGCCTTGTCATGGCTGGGCGAGCTCGAGCTCGCCGGATCTGGGTGAGCTCGAGCTTGCCCAGCCATGGCGAGGCTCGGCCTCGCCCGCGCCGGCGACGCCGAGCCTCGCCTTGGCTGGGCGAGGCCGAGCCTCGACGGCCGGTCGCCGGCCATGGCCGAGGCCGGCGACCGGCGAAAGAAAAAAGAAGAAAAAAAAGAAGAAGAAAAGAAAAGAAGAAGAGAAGAAGAAGAGAGAGAAAAGTTTCTTTCATTTTTGTTTCTGGAACAAGAAACAACAAATTGTTGTTTCTTGTTTCTGTTCCTATTTTGTTCCGGGAACAAAAAAACAAAAAAGGAACAGAAACGCAACCAAACGCGTTTGTTTTTTTGTTCCGGGACACTTTCCGTACGAGAAGTGTGCGGGAACACTTTTTGGGAGCGTTTCCATGCACATCCTTAAGTGCCATAACTTACGAAAGTGACACTTAAGTGCCAAAATCGGAGAGTAATAGATCACTTAAGTGCCACTTCGGCCAAAATCCGGCCAAAACGCTGACGTGTCAATTTTCCGACGAAGCGAATGCAAAATGGCGACGTTTTGCATGCTGACGTGGCTAGACAATGCAAAAATGACGTTGTTTTGGTGCTGACATGGTAAAAAAAAATATAGATTTAATTTAATTTAATTTAAAACATTTTAAAATAAACATTTTTAATATTAAAATTTTTTGAAAAAATAAAAAAAAAAAAAGGGGGGGGCAGCGGCGGGGCCGTCGAGAAGCACCCGTGACGTCGGCCCTTCCCGATGGCAGCGGTGACACCGGCCCTTCCCAGTGGCGGTGCCTTTTTTTTTATTTAAAATTTAAATTTTAAATGTTTTAAATAAATTTAGTTTTAAATTAAATTAAATTAATTTTTATATTAAATTTTTTACCACGTCGACCCCAAATGACGTCGTTTTGCTCTCGCTTCGCCGGAAAATTGACACGTCAGCGTTTTGGTCGAAGTGACACTTAAGTGATCCATTTCTCTTTGATTTTGGCACTTAAGTGCCCATTTGTGCCAAGTTATAGCATTCCAAGGGTCCGCGCGTCCCCAAGTATGGTTACTTAGGATATAATTGATTTTATTGTCAATAGCTTCTTTCTAGAAAGGAGCACATGGAGATGACATTATCTCTTTAAATATTTGGGGCTCACTTTCTAACATGTATGTTAGAAAATCAGATCCGAAAGATTTTTCAATTCGAGACCTTTTACTTCTTTGAAGTTCGGCTTCTTTGGTCACAACTTCATCATTCTCAGATTTTGATTCTCTAAGTATTTTCTGAGAAACTTCTCATTGATTTCTTTTTGCAGGATATATATCCTTAAAAAATTCAGCATCCCTTGATTCTAGGATTGTATTGACATGGATTTCCGCATTTTCATATTTGTGAACCAAAAATCTATATGTGCTACTATTTTGAGCATAACCGATGAATATGCAATCCGTCGTTTTAGGTCCCAATTGAGTTTGTTTAGGAGGAGGAATTGCCATATTGGCCAAGCACCCCCACACTTTTAGAAAATTGTATGATGACAACTTTCCATTCCATAACTCGTATGGAGTTTTACCTGTCTTTTTATGAAGTATTTTATTTAGAATATAATTTGCAGTAAAAATTGCCTCCCCCCACAAGTTCTGAGGTAAACCTGAACTCAAAAACATGGTGTTAGCCATCTCATTTAGTGTCCTGTTCAATTGTTCAGTAACTTCATTTTGTTGTGGAGTATAAGGTGCGGTCGTTTGGAGAATTATTCCAAAACTAGCACAAAACTCTTTAAAATTTATTGAACTGTATTCTCCTCCTCTATCAGACCTAAGCACTTTGATTCGTTTATCAAGTTGGTTTTCAACTTCATTGTTATACTTGACAAACATGCTCATAGTCTCATCATTGCTAATTTGTAAATAAACATAGCAAAATTTAGTACAGTCATCCACAATTATGATGAAGTACTTCTTTCCACCTCTACTAACTACAAACTTTAAATCACAGTGTCACACCTCGATCCTCGAACTCGTGCCTATCTCTGACCTGATCAATTAAGAGCGACGTCCCAGGATGCATTGCCGACCCTTTTTTCATTTTAATGCGCATGCGGAAGCATATAATAAATCCCTAGACAATAAAACAATGTGATAGAAAAGTGGGTAGAAAAGTAGGGCCATATTTTTCGCAACTGGAAAACCACAACCAAACTTTTACATAAAGCAAACTATATAGTATATAATACAATACTATTCACAAGTCTTATCTACTGTACACCGATCAAAACTCATAGTTTGCAAAACAAGAAAGGATCTCAGTCCTCATCCGAGTCATACTCGGGATCATCCTGATCCTCCTCTGATTCCTCTTCACTGAGCTCATTTTCTTTCATCTCTTCTTCTTCTGTAGGTTCATCCTCCCGCCACTCCTCCTCTTGCTCCACGATCTCACCGTCATCTCCATTCCAGTTGTCGTCGTCAATTGAGTACACGGGAGTATGAGCTACGGCCTCAAGCTCCGGGTCCATAACATCCACCACCGATTCATCCTTATGATCAGCCGTTCCTTCTCTGAATGCCTCTTCCAGAATGTATATAGGCATGTCACCCTCATGTATAAGACCTTCTCTTCGCCTATCAAAATATTCATGGTACCATGACCGACATTCGTGGGGCCTCAGGGCATCTTGTCTCATGTCAACCCAAACGGTCAACTTAACTAACACGTACTCCAATCCTTCCGGGTGAGGGTGTATGTGGAAGTGGATCTCTAACTCAGTGAGTTCTTGGGGGATACCAAAATGCATTGGAGGGCGAGGAGGTGGAGGTGCTGCCATCTAGGGGCCTGAGATGGTTATATAATAACCAATGAGACAACGTCTCAGCGAGTTCTATCCTCTAAGACTCGATTAGTAAACCAATACGCTATGGCCTACCTAAGCACACACAGGTCAGATGACTTACCTTGGCCTCAGATTTCCACCTGCAAGTCAGTACAATTCAATACATGCACCCATTTAATCAACACAGATTGAACTATCGATCAATCGAACTTATCAATTACATGTCATTCAGACCATTCCCCTCGATGGAATATCTAGTCGTCGAGCCCACGTGCCTTCTCTCAGGTGGTGTACCTACTCATTGAACCCAAGTACATTTTCCAAGGTGGAATATCTAGTTACCGAGCTCACGTGCATTCTCCAGGATGACATACTGAGTCTCCGAGCCCACGTGCATTCTCTAAGGCGACCTCTTTGCCAAGGTGACGTGCTTAAACATTGGGTCCACGTGCATTCTCTAAGGCACTAGTTCGCCAAGGTGATGCATCAAATCACTGAGCCTACATGTCCCTTCCAAGATGCCGTACTCAAACATTGGGCCCACATGCATTCTCTAAGGCACTAGTTCACCAAGGTGATGCATCAAATCACCGACCCCACGTGTCCCTTTTTACGATGCCATACTTAATCACCGATACCCGATTATTTCTCCATCAAATAATCAAAATTAACTCATTTAGGAACATATCCAAAATTTCACAATTAAATCAATTCGGCACGATTCAAAGATCAAATAAATAAACGGAATGCACCACGACAATCAGCATAAAATTTCGGTCACTTTGGCCATCCCGGTTGAACTTTCGGAAAAAAATAATTAATTAATTAATTTCGAAAATAATTATTAAATAGAAATAAATCCAATTTAGGCCCGTAATGCCTAATTGGAAGTCGGAACGGATGGGGAAAAATCCCGAGACACTTTCAATAAATAATACAACATGTCTACAAGCTAATGACTATGTCTAACCACCTAACATGCATTGATAAGTCTCTAATTTAATTATCTAAACTAATCTAACCTCCTAATTAAGCTTAATTAACGCTAATCAACCCTTAAGCATAATTAGCAACTAAGCAATGATTAATGAGTTAAACTCACTTGTTTAACAATCTGCTAGGATTTAAACATCGGGAATGTCGCAGGGGACGTTTTTCTCCAAAGCGGGCCTAGGGTTCGAGGTCCACAAGCACCACAAAACGAGCCTTAAACCCCGCTGGAAACCCACAAAAAATTGATCTGATCTTGCTGCAAAAATAGGAGCAAACAAGGTTGAGATGGGCGGCAAGGTTCGGGGAAAAATGGAGGGGTGGTCTCGGGTCCAAACCGGTGGCTTGGGAGGCTTCCTCAGCCCCTTGCAGCGGCTGAACAAGGGTTGGAACGGCTGGACAAAGCTGTTGGATGGCACGAGGAAGGCGGGGTCGCGGGTGGTGCTCGCGTGGGTGGCGCGTGCGGGCGGGGGCACGTGGAATCGGTGACGGCGCGGCGGCGTGAGGCGACGTCTAGGTAGTGGCTACTGCAGCTCCTTCTTCCCTGCTAGTTTCGCACAAGATGGAGGGGAGAATGGGGTTGGACAATGGCTAAGCAAGAGGAAAGGGAGAGAGACCAAGGTGGGGGCCTACCATGCACATTTTCCACATTTTTGTCCCCTTCAAGCTTGTCCATCAAGCTAACATCCCATGGCTGTCAATTGGCCACCAACACACCTCTCACAACCTCTCAAAGGGTCCAAAAATGCTAGGGGAAGGGGGAGCTACGAAATTGGCATCGCATGGCTTCAATTGGACTTCTCAACTCACTTGATTCAATCTCAATTGCCCACAATAAATTCAATTGGTCATCCATTGATTACCCCGGCATTTTTTTCTCACCCATGTATCTATCATGCATCCCAATTTTGCTATCAAAAGTGATCTTCGGCTTTTTCTGTTAAAAAACGACCTGGTGACGACTTTTTCCCAAAAAGTGTCGGGTGTTAGAAAAATCTTCTGAGATTGAGTTGACACTCCTAGAATTTATTGTGACATGACAGAAACTTCAATTTCTGAAATCGGACTTGAATTCACAGTTAATTTCAACTTGGTGCGTTTTTAGCATGACTTAGTCTACTGGATAACTTTCAAAAATTTTTAGTGCAAATGACCCGTGGTCGATTTTCTTTGAGCCACTATGAATCCACTCGACTCATTGGTGACTCTTGGTTGTCGTGAAAATCTTGAGGATCCAAATGCAGACATAGGGTACCAAAACAATAAGAAAATCAGTCTAGTGTCAGTCGACGAGAATTTTCCAATTTAGTGGTGTCACCCACAATTAGCCACACATCTCTATCAAACCAGTCTATATCTGATTTTAAATCGATTTTTAACTGTGCCGTAATGGCCTTTAAAGATGAGCACGGTCGAGAAGCCGATTCCTAGTCAAATTCTTAAGTCTATTGCATCTAAATTTCTTAATGGCTTCCCCAAATAGTTTAGTTATCTCGAGAGTGATCGGCTATGAGAATAACTCTATAGGCGCGTCAATGAAATGCCCGATTTATTCAGTAGAAAACAGGGTTGAAAATCTGAGAAGTCACACATAGATCACTATTGATTAATTGTAGAGGTTCACTTGTTCTTTCAACGGATTTGAAAGGTTTCTTGGCAAACTTGGCTTCAACACAAGTCTCACACTTGTAACGAGCATCCAACTCAAATCTTGGAATTAACCCCAAGTTTGCTATTCTCTTCATTTTACCATAGTTTACTACCATAGTTTACATATCCTAATCTACCATGCCATAGATAAGGAGACACAACAGTGTAAACTGAAGACTTGTCTTTATTAATAGTCTTGGGTACACATAATTCGAGTTTACATCAATGATAGCCACATTGGCTTTAAATAGGTCATTACACAAGTATCCTTTCCCCACATACATTCTTCATTTCGAAAGTACAAATTTGTCAAATTCAAATACAACTTTAGATTTTTCCGAATCTCTGGTACATGCAGCACATTCAGCAAGGCGACCTCCTTGCCAGATGTAAAGTTCATGATCACATTTTCTCTTCTAGCAATCTTTGCTAATGCAAAATTAGCCATATAAAGCTTCTCATCTTCTTCAGCCTTCTCATAAGATGAGAACACGTGTTTATCTGCACAGATGCGATTTGTGGCACCTGTGTCTAGCCACCAGCCAATAGTGTTCGACATCAGAGATGCTTCGGACATTATCACAGCAGACAATCTCTCAATATTGTCATGTTATGTCAAATTCACTCGCTGGGTTGCACCATCGTTCTTGCCTTTTTTCGAGTGCTTCTTGCAATCCGTAGCATGATGGCCAGGATTGTTGCATATAAAACATGTCCCTTGGAATTTTTGGAGCTGTTCCTTTTGCTTGCCTTTTCTTTGAAAGGACATCTTCCTTTTTCTATCTTGCTTGGATTTGGAAGATTCCCCAACATTGGCCTTTGGCTCAGAAGAAGGGTTCGCACTCCTTCTATTGTCCTCCTCGATTCTAAGGCACAAAATGAGATCTTCAAGCTCATCTCCTTCCATTTGTGCTTCAAATAATTTTTGAAATCTGACTAGCCTGGAGACAGTTTCTCAATCATGGCCGTCACTTGGAATGATTCACTAAGTATCATTCCTTTAGTAGAGATGTCACTCAGAATTAATTACAATTCTTGAACCTGACTCATGACAGGTTTAGAATCCACCACTTTGTAGTCCAAGAATTTGGCAACCACAAATTTCTTGGTGCCAGCGTCCTCAATCCTGTATTTCTTCTCTAAGGACTTCCATAACTGTTTAGCAGATTCAATATTACAATAAACATTATATAGAGAATTCACTAAACAGTTAAAAATATAATTTCGGCATAAGAAGTCCCCATTCTTCCAAGCCTCCAATGCACCGAGCGTCATAACATCGTGCTCGTTTGGACTAATTACTGGGCACACTTCCAATAAATATTTTGTCAGATTTAGTATGGTCAAATAGAAGAACATCTTATGCTGCAATTGTTTAAAGCTCACTCCAGTGAATTTATCCGGTTTCTCATTAGTTGTAACTGGAGGTGTTGCCATCACAGTAGGCAAGGTTCGTTGAACTATCCCTCTAGAAACGGAGCCAAAAGCCATTTGGCCTGTACTATTATGAAAAACAGTCCCGAGCATACAAGTCGTATGACTTGTACCCGTACCACCAAAATTGGTGTTGGCCCAAGGGCTTATAGCATTGGCTGTTATAAATTCAAACCCTGAGGGCTGAACATCTTCCATAGCAACGGTTGAATCGATCATAGGAACGTCTCCTGAAACATTATGGACATTGAAGGGCACTTGATTGTTTTCAGCTATCTCAATAATCTGATAAGAACAACAAACAGTGAGTGATCTAATCGCCTTAAGATTGTTGGAATATAATCTAGATAAAGCAAATTGTTTGTTGTAATCAGAACATCAATGTAAATAAGACGATAACAACTTTATAATATCCTTCTTTTTATGTAAATTTACAAATCTTGAAGAAGAAGAAAATAAGATATCACTAGAAAAATAACATAACATTGGAGGTGAGGTATGGATATCCAAATCTCCTTAAGGCGATTAGTTCATGCCAATGTTGCTTCACAGATTCACGAACTATGCCTCCCAAGATACAACACCGCGAACTTGTTTGAATTAGTAATATGCAAACAGGACTCTGTTGAACCGTTCAATTGAACCAATACACCGAGAAAAATCAGAAGAGTAGAGTAATATTTCAAATCTCTTTTGGAATCGTTGTCTCGATTTGTTCTATCGAAAAACCTTCTAATGAAACTCTATGCTTTTATCTATTTATAGAGCTTTAAAGTTCATGTACATAAGAGATACATGAATTAAATAGACGCATGTATCCAAAAAATTCATGAATCAAGAGATACATGAATCCAAGAGATTCATGAATCTAGAGACACGTGAATTCAATAAATATATGAATTAAAAATATGGGTGAATCTAGGAAATTCATGAATTTAATAAATATGTGAACAAAAAAGACGTATCTTAATTTGTTGGCTTTCATTGATCTGTTAACCATAATTATAACATTACCAACCTAGCTCCAATATGCATTTATACACAGACATCGTTAATGTGCTTAATTGATAATAATTTTTTGTTAACCTACTTTGTTAACATGTTTACTTTGTTAATGACCTATTTTTGCACGGTTCAATTAGAGGAGAAATACTTCACGTGGATGTTTCTTGGAACATATCGGTTGTGTCAGTGCCATAGGCTTTTCTCTCTTTCTTTTGGATTGGCAACCAGCGCGTTTCTATTCGACTCTAGAAAGAAGAGGTTCATGATGGCTTTGGAGACTCAGAAAGAAAGAATGGTTGGGATGGGAGAGAAGTTTAATATCTTTTGTCATTTATTAAATTTCATAAGTTAATTAAAAGCAAATGGTTCATGGCACGCGAAAAAAGAGCATAATCTCTTAGAGCTATGAATTAAACTTATAAAATGAAATATGTTTCCCATAAATAGATATAGTAATTCTATCTTATTAGACAAATGCAAAAGCGATGTTTCAAAGTACTTTCAATGGGTGGGAAATTCTTTGATGAGTTATTTTTGCCGGGAATCCTTCCATCAACGAGTGGAACATGATGCCCCATAATTAAACTGTTATCCTTTTGATAGATTGTCTAATTTCAAAAATTGCAAAAGTAATAGCACTAAGAGCATATAGGAAAAGTTAAAGTGAAGAAGTCACAACATGAATGCCCTGTAATTAAATTTATAATTTATGTTCTTTATTAAAGTTCGTTAGTTAATAAAACGAAATTGTTGACGTGGTTGAGCATAAAAAGAAAGCATAACTTCTTAGAGCTTAGTTTAAGCTTATAAAATCAAATATGTTTCATGTATCAATCTTAAATTAGGTACAACGAATATGTCTTATTAGATGAATATAAAAGCGGTGCTTCAAAGCATTATTAATGGGGGTTAACATTTGGCACTCTCCATCACATCTATCTTAACTTTCTTTTAAAAAAACTTCCTTTTAATTTCCCACTTTAATTGAAATAAAATATTGTCTAGAACAATGACTTTCAATATTGCAAAAAGCTCTTATTTTGATGATGATCAACATACTTCTCGAATGATTATTTCTTATATTCTACTTCACAAGACTTTTTCCGTGCACAATACGGGTCTATAGGCCACAGTAATGGTAAGATGATTGTAGTGCCATTATAGCCATCAAGTTTTTTTATTTCTTTTTGGTCCTTGCTTTTCGGTACAATACTAATGTTGTGGTAAAAAATGACAATAATATAAGCCCGATGCTCCAATGCGTAGCACGGGCAAACTGTACTGCTGTTATAAATTGTAAGAAAATCATATCATCTTAATTCCATTCAGCGTTGAGATAGAACGGCCACCGGATAATGCCTACAAGTAAAAGGCCATGACTAATCACGCGCAGAGGAAGACTCCAAGAAGTGGAAAGGATAGGCGTGCTCGGAGCAGTGAATGGAATGATCATCTAATACGATATTGCCGAGAAGCCAACGTAGAGGATGAGTTTTGACCGCAAGAAGGCAACGAGTAGTTGTCTTTTAGTCAATTTGAAGGCATCTCTAGATTCCTAGCGTGAACGCATGAAATACATGAAACGACCAACGTGCTGTGAGAGATTAAAATATACATAAAAGTCGAGTGCTCATGGTTTGCCTCCTTTCCCTTCTTCCTCTTTTAAGTAGCACCGATACGCGACACGACACAACACGACACGCGACGTCGAAATGATCATTTATCAAAAATAGAGAATTGAAACGTGTTGAGGCACGTTATATATATAAATAAATATTTTTATTTTTAATAAATTTGATTCAAATTCATAAATAAATAATTAATTAAAAAAAGAGCCTACAATACATTTACACTAATAATATTAATAAATCAATTCATTGAAAATTCGAAAAACATATTTATAGTTAATGTGTATCCATGTTTGAAAACATGTTTTTAACTTTAACAAAAATTATGAAACTAATGATTAATAAGAAATTAGAATCAATTTATTTAAATAAATCCATGACCTTCTATAAAACCAAACTTTATCATTATTCAAAATTCAATACTTTTATTTTTCAAAATTATTTTTCAACCTCATTTATTTATTTTTCTGTTTAAGAAAAAGTCCCCGCACCCCCACTCCCTTCTTTCCCTCAGCCCATTTCCCCCACCCCCAAACTTATTACACTTTTTCCCTCCCCCACCAGCTGACACTGACAAATAGTTTGTCACTTCCCCTTCCCCCAAAATTAAATGTCATGCCATCAGATCCCTTTTATTATTATTATTATTATTATTATTTTTGAGTTTTCTTATAGAAAACCCTAGCTAGCCCTCCTTTTCCTCCTACTCCTCGCCGCCCGCCGCACGACCCCCTTCCCTCTTCTCTTCCTCTCGATCCTTCTCCTCCTCCTCCTCGCCACACGACTCCCTTCCTCTCCTCTTTCTCTTGATCCTTCTCCTCCTCCTCGCCGCACGACCGCCTTTCGAGCGTAGAGAGAGAGAGAGAGAGAGAGAGAGAGAGAGAGAGAGCACTACAATGGAACGAAGAGAGGGTACTAGAAGGCAACTACGATTGATTGTAAACGATGGCTCCGTATTCGTGAGCTGCAGCGCCTGTGATATCATCATCTTGTATGATTTCTTGTCCTTCGTACTTGGAATGGTGCTCCCACACCATCCAAATTTCATGTGGAGAGATGAGGACCACCGCATTGGTGTGCCAATTCAAGAAATTATCAACGCAATTGAGCGCTCTAAGGTTTTAATCCTGGTCATCTCAAAAAATTATGCTGCTAGCAGAAGGAGCCTCCGCGAGCTCATTCATATAATGGAGTGCAAGGAAAGAAGAGGACAAATGGTCTTGCTGGTGCTTTACAATGTGAACTTGGACGAGGTGCAAAACCTAAGGGGAAATTTTGGGGAGGCCTTCCATAGGAATTCTTCTGACGAGGAGGTCAAGCGACAAGCGCTGGAAGCTCTCCAAAAAGTGCCTGAATGTAGAGTATTCCAATATGATCGTCGTAGTGAGTACGTAGTTCACCTTTTTTAACAGATTCTTGTCGGAAGAAGATTTTTCTATTTATCATCCTTAATCTTTGTTTTGTGAAGCCAAATTCTCGTCTGTTGTTGTTTGACAGGATGCAGACAGCAACAGAACTCGCAGAAACAGTAAGGCAGGAGCTCCGACGTGCTTCAAGTTGGAGATTTGGTCCACCTATCGCATATGGTCTACCTATCTAATATTGAGTAATCAATACCTTTTCACTGGTGGTTAAAAATTCCAGATTTGATGGTATTTTTGTTGAATTTTCTTGAGATGCAAGTTGGTCTACAATCTTCTGCCGCCAGATGGCTTTGTCCGCCGCTAAATGAAGTTGTTTGGTGTCTGAAAATGAGTCAATGGTGACACGAGTTTGCCAAAAACAAGTAGAGCTTTATGGATTTGTATGTCCTTTCGTTGGTCAATCGCCATACTCTTTCCGCGTTAGAATTTTGGGTCTGTGGGTTTTTTTCTTTTTGTGTAATGGTGAGGTGTTTACTGGTTAGCTTCTTTTGTGAATGAGAGGCAGTATTTGTTGAAGACTCATTGATTATGTTGTCAAGAGCTTCTCTGCATCCTATATTTTTGCTCTGAAATTTTATTTTGTGCACGAGCATTGAGGTCGTCCAGATTTGGTTGTCGAAGAGGGATGGTCTGTCTTTGTGGGTTGATGACGGTGGTCGACAGTGGTGCCTTGTTAATTAGGGCGGTTCGTGGTGGTCGGAGGTGAAAGTCCAACACCGTAGGAAATGGAGTCCAGTCGGGTGGAGAACCGCTCGTTCACAGCTGGCTCGACGAGGGATGACACTTCGAAGGATAGGTGACCAAAGGGGATAACGAGGCAGGTTTGTCTTTGGTGATCTTGGGCTAATTTCGGTCACAATAGAAGCTGGGTTTATTTTATTTAGTTTTCCGGGTGGTTTTAGGTTTTGGGGCCGGACTGGGCCCGCGGGTTAAGCCTAGTCAGGCCGAAAGTCGGGACCAACCTGGGTCTATATTTTCGGATTAAAAAATTAATTTTATAAGAAAATTTGAAAATATTTTCTTTTAAAAAAGGAAAACTTTAAATATTCCAAAAAATTCCAAAAAAATTAGAATTCCTCAAAAAGCTCAAAAAAAAAAAAAAAAAAAAAAAAAGTTTTTGGGTAATTTTCTCTTAAAAAGTGAGTCTTTTGATCTAAAATTGTACTCAAAATTTGAGCAAGTCCTTAAGACTTTACTATAGGGTTTCAATGGTTCTTAGAGACAAAGGCCCTTGATTGCGCACTTTCAATATGATAATTATAGCCTCTCTTTGATTAGTTAGGATTGGCATTTATTTATTTCTTAGCGTTGGATGCTTCCATGCAATTTATTCGATGTCATTTTGGTTATTGATTGTGCATTGATGGATAGGTCTAAAATCAATCTAGACTGTTTGACAAATAAATCTTTTTAAAATAAACAAGATTATGTATCGAAATGACACTAATTATTTAATTGATGTAATCAGGTCATCGACTTTGGTTACGTAGGAAGTGAGGTACACTCTCATGTTTCATTTAATTTCTAGCCGATTTCAATAGGTTAGTGGCAACTCCTCATTAGAAAATTTTCATGAACATTCAAATGTCGCGTGAGGTATGGGCTTGAAAGAGCTCATGTCTAATTATGGGCCTTAGGTCCGTCCTTTAGACGATATCTCTAAATCTATTCTGTTTTTCGAGGGGTAGGTCGTGTTATTGTTTTCTAAAGAAGAGCAAGCATCACTAGGTACCTGAGTAAAACTCAGATTCACATTTTCTGCTTCATACTTTGCTCTGCGAAATTATTCATTTGTGTAAGAAAAAAATGTTGCCACTGGTAATTATTATAAATATTATGACTAATAATCATGTTTTGGGTGAATTGGATAGCATCAGTTGTCTACTACCCGTCTCATGTCTTCCTCCAATATGGATAATATACATGCACATGCACGTCATTAATGTGCTTAATTGATAGTAATTTTTTTGCTTTTTTACAAAAGAGACTTTTTGTCAGTTATCCTTTTTATTAGTTAGTTTGTGTTATAATTTGAGAGGCTATTCTTCTCTTTTATAATAAAACAAAAAGAGATTGCTCGGGTTACGTAAAAGGAATAAATACACAAAAGAGTTGCATTTCTACTGAGAAACGCAGGGGGAGGCAGAGATAAGCAGAGCACGCCACATCCAGCGTTACTCTTTAGGAACTAAACGCCGTCTTTGGTGGAACTGAGGTTTATCTAGACATGGCTTAAAAACATAGAGAATTAAGCTTTGTAATTGCAACCATCAGCGCGTCCTTTTTCAAAATCGGTGAAAAAGAATTAGCTCAACTAACCCATCCAAGTGATTACGTCCAAATCTAAGGAAGACATTCCTTTATTTCTACAGTTAGCACGGTCAAATTATGTGAAATTTTTAACATAGCATGGAGTCAGAGTATTTATACTTTTGGAAGCAGATACTCATTGCTGATCATAAGGTTATGACTGGGATGTCAAAATTGATTTTAAGAAAAGAATCCAAGATAAAGTGACGCTTCCTTCAAGTCAAGTATAATGTTGTTTAATAAGTGCAATTTACTCATGTGCAGGTTCTACATTTTGGTGACAAAAAGAAAGATTTCTATTAAATTATTTGCACCTCATAGTTATCTGCTATCAACTTAAGATTATGTTCAATTTGAAGTAATAAGATCCTATGCACCGGTTTCATAAGTATGAAAATTTTTTACAATTTGTTTTCTAGGATTTCTCATGCATGTTCAGGATGGAAATCCAATATGATAATGTAAATTCAATATTACAAAGAAAATTAAAGATTTAATTTAAATTACTCGGTGAATGTTATTAACATTATTGAAGAAACGCCTTGAAATATATCAAATTTTGAGTTAGTCAATCATACTGTGTATCTTACCAAATTTAATTTTAAATTGATAAGAAAACTACCCTAATTTCATATAGGAATTTCACATAGAACATCAAAATTTGGGGCATATGAGTGAAAATTGACATATTGCAAGATCATGTAATGACCAAAGATCACATATATTTCTTTTTCCCTTATTAAGTGTAGAAAAAATGTATTAGTCACATAAGAAAAGGCGTGTGAATGGTATTGACAACCTTTCTTTTTTTTTTTCTTTTTGTAGGAGGAAAATGAAATAATTGAGGCACTACATCTCAACGAGAGGGGCTCAGAAGAGTTTGCGAGAGAGCTTCAAAAGAATGCCTAACTTGAAGTTCATTCATTTGAGTTATTTGGATTTTGAAGAATTAAGATGGCTAAAGTGGGAGATATGTCCTAGCTATTTTGAGGCAACCAATGTTCATTTGGAGAAATTACTCATACTTGATTTATTAGATGGTAATGTTGATGAAGATTGGGAAGGATGGTGTTCAATCAAGGTAAAGATGAGCGATGCTCTCTCTCTCTCTCTTACAAATTTTGAGATAAATCATTCTATTCCCAACAACTCATCTTGGAACATATTTCTTTATTATAGATGGAGAGGTTGAAAGTTCTCAATCTTTCATGGTGCTATACAATAAGGAGCGCTCATAATCTCTTTGTGTTAAAAACTTTAAAGATGCTAATCCTGGAACGTTGTTCGTTGTTGGAGGAAATCGACCCTTCCATTAGAGATGTCAAGTGCCTCATTTCCTTGAACTTGAGGGGGTGTACGGGACTCAAGAAGTTACCCTCACAACTAGGTGAATAGAAGAGCCTCCTTTCTTTGGACTTGTGGGGATGTTCCCAACTCCAAGAGTGTCATGTCCCGGACCTTCCCGCGTCACGAGAACGCAACATTCGCCACATTGTGATTAATTTGCGATGCCCCAAGAGGCGTTGTCATCCCATTGATTTTTATCTTTCAATTAAGCAAATGTGGAAGTGTGCAACTCAACCACCCAATCAATAATAACAAACGGGGTTTCATAAACTATACATCTTATATGCTTCATTTATATAAGTCGAAACAAATTGTTTACAAGCCCATTCCTTTAAGGCCATTCTGATTATCATCCCCACACAAAAAGATATAAAAGGGGTTTCATAAGCTTTTAGGGTGAGCCTATCTCTTCTAGCAAGGTACTAACCAAAAGTGGCTCTCTTATGAGAACCGGCTACCTAAACATCACCTATTGGACTGTCTGGTAGGCCATCGCCCTCATTCAGTCCAAGCGGACCACAGAACCCACATAGGGCCTGAAGAGATCCTCGTTGAACCAAGCATACCAATGAGGGGACCTATGCTTAGAACAAGGGAAACCGAGTCAATTGCTACAGGTATGCCTTTTCATAGTGGGCGAACATTTTGTTCAAGCCATTCATGAACAGCCTTTTAGCAGTAAACTATCTAGAGATTTAGTTCAAAGTATAGAGACACTCAAGGATGCCAGGATGGTAGCGTTTTTAGCAAGCCGAGCTGCATTTCTTAGAGGATCCTACTAGTCTAGAGAAAAAGACGTGTTTAGAAAGACATGGAGAGCTTTTACGAAGACACTTTATTTCAAGGGACTCTACCTAACATATTACATCATCTTTGCCTTTTATAGGCATTAAGATGTCACAAACAAATAAGGACCATGCTCACGTGTTTGAAACAAACAAAGGCTCTAGAAAATTTGATCGAGAATTATTTTAGGTGATATGAACTGTGATTTCCCTAGCCTATTGCTACATTATTTTGCTACAGTGACCTAGTTGCAGGCTTATCTTACATCGCGGTCATTGTAGTCATAGTCTAAATCATCAAAGCTATGCATTATGAGCTATTTTCCATATCTCTGCTCAAGTTCTAAAGTCTGATGCCAAAGGGGCTTTGAGTGACTCCTCTTTACTCTGTCAGGGCATTCCACATGTTTATGCCACTTGAGGAGGATGCTTCCTCATGAGTCCTGGAGGATCCTAGAATGTTAGTAGGCATGTTTGGCTTGGGCCAATTTGCTAGTTAAGCATAGTAAGATGTGTTTAGTCCAAGAGATAAAGACAAAGGTCATTGATTGTAAGGGTCTTGAGAGAGAGGGCCTCCCCATTGGGCATAGGGGTCTTGGGATGACTGTATAGGATCGTCCGTGTCTACCATTTCCTGCTCTTATGATGGAGGTGTGCTTACTTGGTCCTGTGCTTGTTTGTATTCTTTGAGTGCTTCTTTGGCTTCTGGTGCAAGGCTATAATGATCCCACGAAACAAGTACGAAGTAATTCCATACATCTTCAGGGATGGTCTTGTTCTCCTGGCATAAAACTCTATGGAGTTCTCTATAGTTGTATTTAACAGATCCAACACAATCAGTGAAGGATTTGTAAATACAAGCTTCCTTAAGGTGTGGTTAAGGTTTGTAGGATGTGGTTCCTCTACTTTGAGGTGCATCGGCAATGGTGCCGTAATTCCGCATAAAAGCTCATGGACGTCGAAGAAACACAACAGTGTGTATTTCTAGTTTTGGTCAGACAATCCTTACTCTTGTTGGAAGAGGTGCTTCTAATGAGTTGGAGGATAGAATCAGTTAAGGACAGCCGGGAGGTTTCTCTCACTTTCATTTTCAATATTCTAGCCGAGCACCAATATTCTGGTTAGGTTGGCAATGGACTTTTTTGTTGGAAATTCAATAGCTATTAAGTACTTATTAGTTAAGTACCATAATAATTATCGGAGTTGATAAGGAAAATCATCTTCCTTTCAGATTAGAGGATGTATGAATGGAAATTTAATCCAAAAGGATAAAGAATTAAGCCTTCATGGTGTTTGAATAGATCTATGTGGCATTGTCACATGAGGTTCTTTAGATTTTCAGTAAGGCTGTTATTCTGGATTTGTTCAATGATTTTCTAGGGGTAGTCCTAACTTGGCCAGTCTCGTATTCTCTTGATCTTATACTTTTCATTGTAATGAAATGTATGGAAAGCATGCTTCATGATGTACATATTGATCTCTGCGGGTTCCTTCGATCTGGACAAAAAATTAGCAATCGCGATTTTTTTTTAGCAATGCGTTTAATTTCGAGAGAATATTTCTAAAACTATTCAGCCCATCAAAGCAATTGGGAATTTGAAATCTACTTTTGCTTGAACTTGATCATCTAGCGAAAATATGCCATGTCCAATTTTATTAGAAAATAATGGCCAATGAGATGGAACTCGAACTTTTTTATTCCATTTTTTACCATTAAAATTTCCTTGAAAGTGGAATGATAATGTATTTTTGCCTGTGAAAACTTTTCACTTTTGTAAGTATAGAGGTGCCACTTACTATTAATTTCTTCAAACAATGGTCGCCCAGTACTCATAACTAGCATCAGTCTGGAGGATTCTTTTTTCTGTGGATGTAATTTACAATGGATGAAGAGTCTACATGATTTCCTTAAGTAACTGCTTTGATATGGGGCTTTCCTCAAGGTGGGGGGTTCTTCTTCAGCATTATTTGTAGTGGAATCAGTAATTTTGCAATGTTGGGAATAAAGTCTCGAAGATAATTAATTATCCCAAGAAATTGCCGAACTTGCTTTGTCGTGAAGTTTTCTTTTGGGAATTTTAATAGTTCCTAAGCAATGTACGGCCCTTGATAGTATGTACCTTTATTAAAGTGCATACCAATTAATTCAATTTCTGTCTAGATAATGTTCATTTTTCTTTGAGGAAGCATGATCCCATATTTTTTTACAATGTCTGCAAACGACTTAATGAGTTGGCAATGAGATTCTTCATCAAGGCTGTAGAGCAAGATATAATCAATGTAGACTATTGCACTTGATAAGATTGGCTAGAAAATTCGACACATGGCCTTTGAAATAAAGATGGGGCTACTTTGAGGCCAGAGGAGAGGATTTTCCACTGAAATGTTGGTTTGGAATACAAAACCCTGTCTTAGGCCTATCTTCAGGGTGAATTTCTTGAAGGTAAATGAAACTTGTCATCTTGGAGGAAAAGGTTGAGGGGCTGGTAATTTATTACTAGCCACATTTTTCTCTATTCTACTCACTCGTTTGTTTACGTAAAAAGTTTCACAAGTCCATTAAGAATTTGAGATTTCAATGAGGCATTATTGCAATAGCTCTGAGCATTTCTTTTTAGTAGAAGCAAGATGTTCTGTGTTCATTCCCATGTGACTTGCCTTGGTAGGATTTATATATTCGTTTTTCTTGAAATGGAGGTGAACAAAAAATTCTGGATTTTTCCACAAGGGATGAGAGCATTTCTAAGAGAACTCAGAATGGAATTCTGAATAGGATTCTAACAACTTTCGCATGATTGGATCTAGCAAACTCATTTGGATTGAGAAAAGCCTTTGAATGTTGACAAATTCAGAAAACTGATCTTTATACTTAAGACCTTTTTTAAGAACAATTTGGAGTTGAGGAATTTGAGTCATGACATCCCAACCAATGATCAGGTCTTTGTTGGGGAGACTAGATTCAAAGATTTTAGTGGTTATGGAACATCGAGGAAAAAAATTGGATAGTTACTGGTGCAGTTCGTACATTTGCAGAAAAAGTATCTCCCGAGGTAGAGTTAAAGTACCGAACATAGGAACTCCAGTATTTTTAGGAAGAACGTTTGTGTCGAGGATTGAAGAACTTACACCAGTATCTATAAGAGCAATGATTGTGATTGGTTTAACAAACTTTAAGATAAAGATTTTTATAGGCAAATGAGAATAATAGGCTTGGCTTGAAAATATACTAGAATCTTGTTCTGAGGAAGTGGGAGATATATGGAAAAGATCTTCAAAATCTGAGTCAGAATCAGTTTTACTAGGAGTCTGATAACAATTAATGACACAAAGAGTCTACTTAGATGGTTCTTCATCTATGGAAAACAATGATTCAATGTCATCATTTTCAAGTGAAACACCAGTTTCAATTTCTATGTGATGTACCAAATGGTTCTGACATTTTTTCACCTAAATGCAATTTTTGGCGAAATGACCCTTTTGTTGCAGATGAATCATTGAGTTGATTTTTCACAATTTGAGTGATCTTTCCTTTTTCGTAGAAATCACCATCTTTCTTTGGAAATGCTTAGATCCGTGCTTGGATTTTCCTACCTAGTGCCTCTTGAAATGCTTTTTTTTTTTTTTTTTTTTTTTTTCTTTTGGAAGACTTTCCATAGGAGTTGTCACAATCTTTTTTGGAACACTTAATCTTCAACTTTTATCACGAATAGGCTCCATCAAGTTCTCTGTTGTCTATGAGGTAGGCCTTCATCATTTTGCGCTTTAGGCACAGATTATCAAGGCACAAATGGATCTCTTGTTGAATTTCTCCTAGAGGAATGCTCATAATTCTCCTTTGCTTGTTAAGAAAAGATCTTTCAACTCGCTAAGATAGCTCTCTAGGAATAGAAGTTAGAAAAACCTATTTCAGTTTTGCATCAGCTCCGAGATCATAGAAGAGCTTGAGCATTTCTCGATAGTGTTTATTGAGATATCTTTTCTGGAGAGAGCAGCATTTTGTTTCAAAAAAATTCTCTTTTCTTGAGCTCATGGAGGTCAGTAAGTTTGCCAATAAAAAAATGATATAGGAAAGCAATAGTTTGGCCAAAATCTGCTAAGAGCAGTAATTAAACTTGATCTTGCTCTATCATTGATTGCCACCAATGTTTGAGACTATCTATAAACCTTGTGACAAACCCAAAGAAGACATCGTACTTGTCGGGGTTTGTAAGAGCTTGGGTGTTTAGCCAAGTATGGAATTCTTCAAATGGCCATTTGGAGTAAAGAATATCATCGACAGTAAAAAATTGTTTGGAAGAAGATGATAGATTCTGGAATGGGTTATTTAGTTGGATTATTTTTAGTTCAAATGGATTTAAATTCATTTCCTGGTCTGGAGAGTTAGTCATGAATATTGAAGAAGTGGCTAGTACAACAAGAAATGATTCAATGGTGGGGATTGAAAAAGAGAAGGAGGATGAAAAGGATATCGAGTCCGGTTCCGAATTCGAGTCGATCGGAAGAATCGATTATGATGGAGGTTGAATCTGGTTTTTCAAAGCAGTAGGATCAGGCTATTCTCGATTGTCTAGATCTCTCAGAAACGATTCCAACGGATTTGATAATATCATTTGATCTGGCTTCTCCTTTATGGAATTTGAAGACTCTTTGGGACTCTTTCCCCTTTTCTTTCCTTAGAGTTCTCTAAGGTTGTTTTGCATTTCTACTACATTAGTTTTGTCTTGTTTGGTAGAAGTTTCTATGAGAGCGGTAAAGATTGAAGTGCTCTGTGGTGGTGGAAGAGAATACTTAGTTCTTGGCAAAGTTGGGAATGGATCAAAGGGCTTGAACTTCCCTTCTTCAAAAAGTTGGATTTGCCTCTTGAGCTTCTCTATTTCCGCCTTTGGGCTTTCGAGATGATGAGATCCCAAATGTTGTCCAGATTCCAAGGCATGAAGCATTTTCTAGAAATCTGAAGTATTTTCTTGGTGGTTTGATCATATCTTTTAAGATCCTTTTGCCTGTTAGTGATTTTGGAATCTATCGTCTTAAACGCAATTGTTGTGTGCTAGAAGAGTATTTGATTGCCAATTCAAGACAGCGTCAGTAATAAGAGTTCTTTTCTACCTTCCATGTTCATCCACATTAGTTGGTGCATAAATTTTTGGAACATGACGATATCTTCCTTGAGGATCAATGAATTCTTCAGAGGCAGGGAAAGAAAACTTGAAACTTTCTCGAACAAGAGGAGGAAAATCTACCTCTTGAAACATGGTGATAAATGTATTAACCTCTTGTTCTTGACCGAGTGGTCATTTACTCGAGACTTCAAGTGGGTATAAATACTTTTTGTCCAATTTAAAATTGGTTTATAGAATGGGGAAACGACTAGTTTTTTGTAGGGAGGTGAGAGAGGTGATGTAGGTGGTAGAGTTGGTGGAATGGGAGGTGATAATGTGTATACTGGTGGTGGAGATGGAGCATAAGAAACCATGAATTGGAACTTGTTCTACTCGTCGAGAGTGTCAATAGAGGAATCTCCGTTCAAATACCTTTGATATACACTATCCTTTGGCTTTTTGGGTTTTCACCTTGGCCTTATAGTTGGGTCCACTTCATCAAGAGAATTTGTACAATAGGAGCACTGACAGAAAGGATCCCAAAACCAATGACCATATCAGTCTTTGTAATAATGGACATGATTTCCATTACTCTAAAAGTATTGGACATGCTTCTTTGGATCGTGCTCAGAGATTGATTTTGGAATACAAGGTTCAATCATAAGCAGAGTTTGGAAGATGGATGAGCTTTCTTCTTTTTCTTTACCAAACTTGATGGCAACATGCCATCTTTTTTCCTTACAAATTTAGAATTTGAGGATTGAAGAGGCTTGTTGTTTTGGTGCAACTTTTCATAGTTAGTGATCCAAGTCTCCGGAAGGAGTTTGGCCAACTTTTCTTTAGGAATATGCTTAGGAACATGGATGCAGGATGCTTGGTCATTTTGCATGGAGATAAACAAGGCATCTTTATTTTCATTTTGGAAATTTTGATCAACGACATGGTTTTGCACTTGATAGACCATATGATAGTGCATCGTTGTCGCAATAGAGTTAGTAGTCTAGGGTGCTCCAGCGAGCTGGATCTGAACCTTCATAAAGGAAAGTAGCTCAGGATCTAAAAGAGCAACATTGAAGTTTGGATATAAGGTTACAAAGACTGTCCCAACATTCAAAGTGGTTTGGAATGCTGGTATTCTAAGAACTGAGTCCAATAGGGCCATTCTTGCCATGATTGTTAGGCCTTTTCGGCCATGTAAAGTGAGGACAAGACGGACAGCTCCATAATGGACGTGGAAGTATCCTTGCTGGGTCCATTGTTTGGGGAATTCTGAGTGAATTTGAAGAGTAACAAAATACTCCTTTTCGGTGGCTGGAATGAGATGTTGATCAAACTTGGAGGACTGTACATACTTTTTCACTTCTTTGGGAGTTTGATGAATAAGTTACTGAATAGAGTGGATGGGAGAGAATGATGAGGTGGGTTTAGCAAAGACAGAACATGGATTCATAAGAGAAAGTTGAGTTTCAAAAATGTTGATGTCATCACTAAGAGAGACCTCATAAAGATAGTCAATCTTTGAAGCATTTGACACATGAAAGTTTGAAAGAGGAGGAAGATGGGGAAGAAGTAAAAGTAACTAGAGCTTCTAAGATTTCAGGATTAGACATGATATTGAGAAAACCTACTCAACACTGGATTGACTAGCCAAGCGCATGGAACGGACCAAGTTATAAATGAAACCATCGCTTTGATACCAATAAGGGGACCTATGCTTAGAACTACGGAAAATTGAGTTAATTGATGTACATATGCCTTTCTACAATGGGCAATCTCTTGTTCAAGCCCTTCAAGGATAACTTTTTAGCAACAAACTACCCAAAGATTTAGTTCAGAGCATAGAGACACTCAATGGCGTCATGATTGTAACGTTTTTAACTATGCAAGACGAGGTTGTGATAACCCTCATCTACCCAAACAATAGTGTTGATCCTTTGGAAAACGACATCCCCCATAAACATCCATGATCGTAACCTCCATATTCATGAGCACACCAAATCGCATGAGCTGAGCAGGTAGTGAATCCATACCTGTTGGCCTGAAAAAAGATTTAAACAACAACGAATGAGTTGAAAACTTAGCAACTAAATAACCTAAACCTTGTATAGGCGGATGCCCCGCATTGGAATCTTATGAACACTCGACCCTAACATGTTGATGTAGATCAATAGCAAAGCCTATGCTTTGCTTTAACTATGAACATGAAGGAACTCATCCTCTACCTGGACATCCATTGTATCAAAATCTACGAGATATTCCACACTCATAAAACTTCTAAATGTGTCAATTAATAACTTCAACATCATACATAAGTCCCTCGAGTCATAAATAAAGGCGTAAAAATCCACACGTGCTACAAATAGGGCAATTAATAGTCAGTAATATTCCCACGTGTCAAATATTAGCATCTAAAATATTACTATGGCCCTTGAGATTCAATTAAAAGACTTTCAAAACATCCATGTGCCTCTCACATCACAACTAACGATAATTATTGCATGCATGTGCCTTTTGAGTCACTAAAAATGATGAATAAATTATGTACGTGTCTCACACATCACAAATAAGGCCATATCAAACATGCACGAGCCATAAAACAACTTCTAGAGTATGCACATAATACTCAAATGCTTCGCACATGTTTAGCGCCTCGATAATCACATATTACCCTGAATATTATGCTATCTTGACTCCATTTAATAAGCACACATAGCCGAAACCCTTCGGCTCTTCTGGAAATATCCAGGACATTGTCTTGCTCCACCGAGCACGGAATCCAAAACCCCATCAAGCATCCTTTCGGGCATAGTTCTGATAAAATACTCAACAGTATCCGGAATCCTCCGGGCATTGCACTCCAACGTCTCTCGGTGGTGGCATTTTCCCTTGAAACTTTTGGTGACGGAATCCCTCGTGTACCCATACGAATTAAGCACACAATCGGTTTTATCTTTCACATTAGTCCAAAGGTATGAGTGCCCTAAGGGCGTGCCAAGCGACATGTAACTCATGACCTATTGAAAATGCATCGACAAAATATGCCGAGCACGAAACAAGAATCGTGGCTGGACCTGTTATGTTTGAGTATCAGCCTAAGTCAAACTTGGATAAGACGATGTGCTTTAATATTGTCAAACCAAGAGAGTGACCCGGCCTGGTGTACTTCTACGCTGATCTAAGAACCAACGCAATTCTAGTTTTGGAGGCTCGGTGTGAACTCAAGCATCGACCATGACCTATGAACTTGTATATGCAAAGACCATATCCATATTGCAATAACAATCCTTGAAAATCAAACCTAGTAGCAATACATATGGAAGATTCAGCCATTAATAGTCATGACACAATAAATTACATCACATAACACTTATACAACCAACCATAACAATCAAACATGAAGATTTAGCCTAAGTATCGATAACAAACAGTTCACAAGCACCATTCACAACACATTTTCTAACCTAAGCAATAACCTAAGCCTAAATGGATCATTTCTACTAATCACACCAACTTGAACAACCTCAATGATCACATACTCGCTCCTCACCTATCCCTGAACCTTATAGTCCAAGCATATCATGAACAAACCATATAAAATTAATCACATGAGTATCTCTACCTATGATAGCTCTAATAACACTAGAACCAAATGTAAACCGAGTTACGTAACACAAGGTGTGATATCTCAGATTTTCAATCCTGTTTTCTACTGAATAAATCAGGCATTTCATTGACGCGCCTATAGAGCTGTTCTTAGAGCTAATCACTATCGAGATAACTAAACTATCTGGGAAAGCCATTAAAATTTTTAAGGCAAATAGACTTGAGAATTCGACAAAGAATCAACTATTCGACTGTGCTCATATGCTGAAATCATTATGGCACAGATATAAATCGATTAGAGATTAGAGATAGGTCGATTCAACTGAGATGTGTTGTTAATCGTGGGTGACACCACTAAATTGGAAAATTCTCGTCGGCCGGCAATAAACTGATTCTTCTATCATTTTGGTACCCTGTGTCCGTATTGAATCATTGAGATTTTCACAACAATCGAGAGTTGCCAATGTGTCGAGTGGGTTCATAGTGGCTCGAAGAAAATCGACCACGGGTCATTTACACTAAATTTTTTTGAAAGTTACTCGGTAGCCTAGATCACGCTAAGAATGCGCCGAATGGAAATTAAACGTGAATTCGAGTCCGATTTCAGGAATTAAAAGTTCTGTCATGTCACTATTTATTTTAGGAATGTTAACTCATCCTCCGAAGAATTTTCGAAGATTATGAGATTTTTACGGAAAATCAATTTGGACGTTGCGGAAAAATAGCGGAAATTCGGATGGGCCAAATTAAAGGAAATTTGGACTTCCAAGCCAAGCCTTTGAGTGCTGAGGACTTGCAGAAAATTGTATGGGATTTTTCATGGCAAAATGGGACGTTGATTTGAGAAATTTCATGGAGAAATTGAGAAAATTCGGAGCTTGGACTATGGGCTGAAATTTTTGGCTTCAAAGTTGGTTTAATGGTGGAATTTACTTATTAGAAAGTAAGTGGGGGACATTAGGATATTCATGAGGGCTCTAGCAGGGGCCAACAATTAATGGAATGGGTTAGATTTGTTGACTTTGCCTCCACCTTCAGCAGCTTCTCGATCACACATTCTCCATTCCCATCTCCTTCTCTGCTTTCCTTCTCGGCCATTTTTGCTTTTCATTTTTTTTTTTCATTCGACGAAGTTCGGTCTCCTAAAATTCTCTCTCTCTCTCTCTCAGTGTATTTCTCTCACGCCAGCATCCCCATCCCATCATTTCCCCTTACCATCATCGGCTCCATCTCACCTTCACTTTAAGCCCATCATCATCATCACCAACCCATCATCCCCATCCCACCGTAAGCCCACAGACTCTTCCTCCACTCACGCCAGCGACAGACCTTGCTCCTCTCGCCTCCCGCCTTCTGTCGAAGCCACGTCAGCCCACGTCTCGGTCAATTTCCCCACCGAGTGAAGCCCTTGTTGACCACAAATCTCCACCGAGCTACCGTCAGCTGCCACTTGCCCATCTCCCAGCCCCCTCCGGTCAACAAACCAACATTGAAGACCACCGAAGCTAACCGCCCTCAGCTCCACGCGGCCATCTTCACTGCTTTGCACGTTTTGAGCAGTCCACCGAGCCAAGCAGCAGTGTCGTCCACATGCCAGCGAAGCCGAAGTCCAGCGAAATTTCTCCATGAGCCCAAGAATTCAGCAGCCCATCTTTGGGCTTTCTTATTCAGCCCACAACTAGTGGATTCTAGCCCAGCAGTTGGGCCATTTGAAGCCCACACGAGCAGCAGTTCGGCCAGCAAAGCCTGCACGTTCGGCCCAAGCCGAACAACCCATTCTCAGTCCATTTGAAGCCCATGTTTAGTCTAGGTTCAGCCCAGTTTGGAGCTTCAGTTCAGCCCATCTCGAGGCCCACTTGAAGTCCAGCCCAATTCCATAACATATCTTAGCTTGGACTGAGATTTGTTGGGCCAAGTTTAGGCTCGATCCAAGTCCGTTGGTGTCGTTGCGAGCCCAATTTCAGCCGCCGTCATGCCGTCGTCGTGGTGATCCGGTCTTCGCTTTTAAACAAGTGAGTTTTACTCACTAATCCTTGCGGGATAAGTACACTATCAGTGCCATAAGTTGTGTACGGCACTTACTTTGGTGCCAAAAGTTTTTGTTGGATCACTTAAGTGCCAAAAAATTTGAAAAATGCTCACTTTGGTGCCAACTTTAATCTGGTTGGCCGAAAATCTAATATTGCACTTTTTTTTTATTAATTTTTGAAGTCGATGTGGCTCGCCGGAGAGTACAATCAGCATTTAAACAACAAAACAACGTCGTTTTGTGTCTCTCCCCCAATTCAAAACCCTAAATCCCCAAAATTGAGAGGGAGAGAGAGAGAGAGAGAGAGAGAGAGAGAGAGAAGATAAACCAACGGTGATGGGCTAGTCGTCGTCCTCAATGGCCCCCGCGCTCGGCGGCTGCAGCTCCGACCCCAACCTCGACCTTGACAGCCACTCGGCGGCCAAGTCGAAGGCCTTGATCTAGTCGTTGCTCGGGGACGCTGCCGACGAGTGTGCCGCCCCCGATCTCTCCCTCTCCATCTTTGATCTCCCCCGACGACTGGGGTCGATGCTCCCTCATGTGCCGCCGCTGGCTCGCGATCGAAGGCCAGAGCCGCTAGAGGCTTGCCCTCCACGCCCACTCGAAGATGCTGGACGCGGTCTCGGCTCGAAGAATTTGAGGACATTGAAGCTGGTGAAATGTTACTGAGATTGGGACGCAGTGCTACTATGACGAAGGCTGAGCAACGATGGCCGGTGTTGGGTGAGGATCGGACAAAAAAATCCTAATTTTAATCCCCAAAAAAAAAAAAAAACCTAAATGAGTTGTGCGGTGTCGTTTTCTCGAGGCCATCCACTTAGGACGGCAAAACGACATTATTTTCTTAAGGAGGATGGAAAACGATGTCGTTTAAAGTCTTTATCGATTTTTTTTTATATAAAAGCCACGTAATCATTTTGGCCAGAATCTCTCGCCGGTGGCACCAAAGTGTTCGTTTTTTCTCCGATTTGACACTTAAATGATCCGACGGAAACTTTTGGCACCAAAGTGAGCGCCGTACACAACTTATGGCACTGATAGTGTACTTCTCCCAATCCTCGCTTAGTAGGTTAATGATGTTTAAGGGTTGATTAGATTTAATTAAGTGTAATTAAGTGGATAGATTATATTAGAATAATTAAATTAGGAATTTACCTATGCATGTTAGGCAAATGGTTAGTGTAATTAGCGAGTAGATAGGCTCAAGTAATTAATAATGAACCTCGAAAATTTTTTGAGTTCGTCTCGGCTTCCAATTAGGCAATACGGGCATAAATTGGATTTATTTCTATTTAATAATTAATTTTAATAATTAGTTATTTTCTAGGAATTAGGCCGGGATATCCAACCACCGGAATTTTATGTTGATTATCGTGGTGCGGTCCGTTTATTTAATTGAGCTTTGGTTTGTGCTGACATGAATTATTTGTGATTATAAGATTATTTTCTTGAATTAATTAATTTTGGTAATTAATTGGAAAATAATCAGGCGTTGGTTGACGGTACCAAAAATGTTTTGGTGGACTATAGAAAATGGTGGGATTTGTGAAAAGGAAATTATAGTATTTTGGCTAAGGCCGACTGTATACCCATACACGGCTATTTTATCGGGAATGATGAAAATGTTGAATTGATTGTGATGGTATACTATATCGGCCCACGGGCGATATGTCAGTTTAGCAGAGAGCAGTATATCGGTATACTATATCATCATACGGGCTAAATGGCAGTTTAACAGAGAGTAGTATACCTTATTAGCTTAAATTGAGAATTTTCGGTATACTTATTAGCCTACGGGCGATATGGCAGCTTAGTAGAGAGCAGTATACCCGATCATCTCGAAAGCGAGCTATACTATCTATTTATCAGCTTAGTAGAGGGCAATCTAGATATATGCAGACTTAATAGATAATATGAGATGAGCCGACCAAGAAAGGGGTCGTGGTGACATGTAATCGACTAAGTTGATTGACCCGATGTTATGAATTGATTGAGTGATGTGATATAAGGCATCTGTAAATAACGTTGATTTGCAGGATGGAACTGAGGCCAAGGTAAGTCCTCTGACCCGTGTTGTGCATAGGCAGCCCTTACGGCATATGGCTTCCTAATCGGGTCTTAGGGAGTATAACTTGCTGAGACATTGTTTCACTGGTTATTGTATAACCATTTTCAGGTCTCTAGGTGACGGTTGTGGAGAACCGAAAGTCCTGAAGTTTGCAGAGGTGGAAGAAACAGAATCGGCAAACCTGTCTAGCTAGTTAGTCATAGGACAGTTCGTTTTTGGTTAAATCGATATTTTTGTAAGTGACCTGATGATGTAAATAAACCTGTTTGTTATAAAAGGTTTGTTTCAATTTGAAAGGTTATGAAAAGAAAAAAATTAGCCATACTTTTCTATCCCATTGTTTTATTGTCTGGGGATTATTTTATATGCTTTTGCATGCGTATTAACAGAAAGGGTCGGCGATGCGTCTTGGAACATTGTTATATATTGACTAAGTAGGGATGGGTACGTGCTCAGAGGATTATGACTTGACAGGTATCCCATCAATACATGGCATAGTATCACCATTATAGTGATGGACAAAGGGATGGCCCAGTATCAGAATCTGATATACCTCTGTATGTGATGGAGGTCGCTTTTGGAAAGAGTACACCAGACCCTAAGGGTGGTGCAGTGGTGGATGCCAATGATCTCAAACTTGATGATCTTGATTCTCTGGTGTACTCAGAAGTAGGCTCTAGCTGAAGCATGGAAGAAGGAGAGATCGTCAAGGAGGATGACTCGGAGTAGATTGGAAACCCCCACCCCTATCTACAGACTTTGTTTTCTGAACTTGATTGAGTAGGATCTGACTTGGTAGTTCGCATTGTATATATACGCACTAGTTTGCAATGTATATATGCGAGGTTGTTTCAGGCTTAAAATTTATGATCATACTTTCCTATCCCATTATTTTATTGTCTGGAGATTTTATATCTGCTTCCGCATGTGTATTAAAATGAAAGGGTCGGTGATGCATCCTAGGATGTCGCTATACCATGAATGGACCTAGACTTAGAACCAGGGAAGGAGAGTAAATTTCCTGCAGGTATGCATCCCACAGTGGACGAACAACTCCCGTTCAAGCCCTTCAGGGACAGCCTTTTAGCATAAAACTACTTAGCCCTTTAGTTCAGAGCCTAGAGACACCCAAATATGCCAGGATGGAAACGTTTCTAATCTACCCAAGCTGCATTTCTTGAGAGATCTTACCAGGCTAGAGAAGAAGAGAGATTTAGAAAGCCATAGAGAGGTTTATCACAAAGCACCCATTTTTTTCTCAAGGGACTCTGCCCAACACAATACACCATCATTGCCTTATATAGGCAAAATGAGGTCACAAACCAACAAACAAGGACCAAGCTCATGGGTCCGGGTACAAACAAAGGCACCGGAAATTTTCGGGAGGGAATTATTCGCACACTATGAACAGTAATTGTACTGTGAACAGTACCTTCCCTAACCTAGTGCTACAATAAAAGTAAACAATGACTTGCTACAGTGAAATTGTACAGACTTCAGCGGTCTCGTCTGTCACGAGTATTGTAACTACAGACTGAGTCATCCGAGCTGTCTTCTAGGAGATGTGCCTCGTATTTCTGTTCAAGGGCTTCAAGGTCTTGAATCCTTCTTGATGAGGATGCTTGTACATGAGCCCAATGAGATGCTTCTTCTTCTGCCCAATTTATATTTTCGCTAGTAGTGTTGGCAAGAATGCTTGGCTGAGGCCAATTGGAAGGCTGTGCATAAAAAGATGTGTCTATATTTTGGAATGAGGACGAAGCCTGTTCATAAGGATTCAAGGCTAGAGGACCTTCAAAGCATTCATAGGGGTCTTGAGTAGACTGGACAATGTCATCTTCGCTCGTCATTTCATGCTCTTGGGACGACGTAGCTTGTCTGTACTGCCTGAATGCTTCCGTAGCTTTAGGAATGGTTTTGTTTTCTTGGCATAAGATTCTCTGGAGTTCTTGGTACTCGTATTCACAAGATCTGACAGGTTTTGGATAAGATTTATGAATCCGAGCTTCTCAGTTGTTCGAGTTAGGTTTTGTAGGATGTGGTTCCTATTTCCAATGGAGCATCAAGAATAGTACCATTATTTCTGCAAAAATTCCATGGATGTCGGAAAAATAGGATGGTGTGGACCTCAGGATTTGGTGTCATGGTTCTTAGTTCTTTTTCTAAGTCTTGTTTCCAACATGTAGGATGATAGAACCAATTAAGGAAATCTAAAAGATTCTTATCACTTTCTTTTTCCACATTTCTTCCGAGTAAAAATATCCTGGTGAGATTGGCAATGAATCTTCTGGTGGGAATTTCAATGGCTATTAAGTACTTATTCGTTAAGTACCATAACAACGTCTTGAGCTAGTCAGGGAAATCATCTTCTTTCCAGATAAGAGGATGAATGAAAGGATAATTCAAATTTAACCCGAAAGGATAAATAATCGAACCTCCATTGAATCTGAATAGGTCTGAGTGGCATTGCCACATGAGGTTCTTCAAGTTCTCAGTAAGACTGTCCTTCTGGATTTGCTGAATAATCTCCTGGGGATATTTCCAGCTTGGCAAGTTTTTGATCTTCTCAATCTTATATTTCACGCCATGATTAAGCATATATAAAGCAGGTCTCTTGATGTACATGTTGATTTCAGCTGGTACTTTGGGTCTTGAAAGGAAATCAACAAGCACATTCTTTTTTCTAGGAATATGTTTGGTTTCAAAAGAGTATTTTGAAAACCATTCAGCCCATCGAAGCAATGGAGAGTTTGGAATCTGCTTCTGTTTAAACTTGGTCATCTAAGGGAAATATGCCATGTCTAATTCTACCAAGAAGTGATGGCCGATGAGATGAAACTCAAATTTTTTGATTCCGTTTTTTACTGCTAGGATTTCTTTGAAAGTGGAATGGTAATGCATTTCAGCTTGAGAAAACTTTCCACTTTTATGAGCACAAAGGTGTCTCTTACCATCAATTTCTTCAAGGAGGACGGCGGCCCAGTATTCATCACTGGCATCAGTTTGAAGGATTATTTTCCCTGTTGATGGTATTTGCAGTGGTGGGAGATTCTGCATAATCTCCTTAAGCTCAGCAACTGCTTTGGTCTGAGTTTTTCCCCAAGGTGGGGGATTCTTCTTTAGCATAGATTGCAAAGGAATCAGGAGCTTTGCAATGTTTGGGACAAAATCCCTGAGATAATTGATTATCCTAAGAAATTGCTGAACTTGTTTTGTCGTGAAGTTATCTTCAAGAAACTTCAATAATTCTTGAGCGATATGTGGCCCTGGATAGTATGTACCTTTGTTGAGGTGCATACCAAGAAATTCAATTTATGTTTGGGCAATATTCATTTTCCTTTGGGAAAGCATAATACCATGCTTTTTCACGATTTCTGCAAATTGCTCAAGGAGTTAACAGTGTGACTGTTCATCAGGACTGTAGAGTAGAATATCGCCGATGTCTACGGCTGCACTTGACAAAATTGGTTGGAAAATACGGCACATGGCCTTCTGGAAAAGGGATGGTGCTACCTTTAAACCAAAATGAAGAACTTTCCACTGGAAGTGCTGGTTTGGGATACAAAATCCTGTTTTGGATCTGTCTTCAGGATGGATGCCCAATTGCCAAAATCCGGCTTTGAGGTCGAATTTGGAATAGATGTGGGCCTTGGTTAAACCAGTAAAGAGAGAATCTCTAGATGGTAAAGGGAATTTATCATCTTGGAGAAAAAGGTTGAGAGGTTGATAGTTGATTACCAATCTCATTTTTCCCCTATTTTGCTCAACACGCTTATTGACATAAAAAATTTCACAAGCCCATTGAGAATTGGAGATTTTAATAAGGCCTTGTTGCATCCCTTTGAGCTAAAGCCAAGTGTTCTGGCTTCATTCCCATATGACTCGCCTTGGTTGGATTTATATCTTTATTTTTTTTTAAAAGGAAGGCAAACAAAAAACTCTGGATTTTCCCATAAAGGATGGGAACACTTCGAGCGAATTCTGAATGGGACTCCGAACAAGATTCTAACAATTTTTGCATGATTGGATCTAATAGACTCATCTGGATGGAAAAGAGTCTCTGAATATTCACAAACTCAGAGAATTGGTCTTTATATCTAAGACATTTTCCAGGAATGATGCGAAGCTGTGAGATTTGGATCATAATATCCCACCCAATTATCAGATCTTTATTGGGGAGACTGGATCCAAAGATCTTGGTGGTTATGGAACATTGAGGAAAAAATTGGACAGTTACCGGAGTGGTTCTGACATTCGTGGAGAATCTCCTGAAGCAGAATTGAAATATCTAATGTAAGGGGTCCAGAATTCTTCAAGAAGAACTTTGGTATCTAATATTGAACAACTTGCTCCTATGTCAATGAGAGCAATAATAGTGATGGGTTTGGCAAACTTTGAAGTAAGGATTTTTACAGGGAAATGGGGACAATGAGATTGACTTGAGAATATGTCAAGATTTGGTTCTGAAGATGTGGGGGATATGTGGAAAATGTCTTCAGACTCTGAGTCTGACTCGGCTTCACTGGAAGTTTGGTAAGAGGGTATGACACAAAGAGTTTGTTCAGATGGTTCTTCGTCAGCAGAGAATAAGGATTCAATATCATCATTCCCTGACCAGCTCAAGACGCTGTTATGGTACTTAACGAATAAGTACTTAATAGCCATTGAAATTCCCACCAGAAGATTCATTGCCAATCTCACCAGGATATTTTTACTCAGAAGAAATGTGAAAAAAGAAAGTGATAAGAATCTTTAGATTTCCTTAATTGGTTTTATCATCCTACATGTTGGAAACAAGACTTAGAAAAAGAACTACGAACCATGACACCAAATCCTGAGGTCCACACCATCCTGTTTTTTCGACGTCCATGGAATTTTTGCAGAAATAATGGTACTATTCTTGATGCTCCATTGGAAATAGGAACCACATCCTATAAACCTAACTTGAACAGTCGAGAAGCTCGGATTCACAAATCTTATCCAAGATCTGTTAGATCTTGTGAATACGAGTACCAAGAACTCCAGAGAATCTTATGCCAAGAAAACAAAACCATTCCTGAAGATGTTTGGAATAATGTACCTATTATGTGGGATCATTATGACCTAGCACCAGAAGCTAAGGAAGCACTCAGGCAATACAGACAAGCTGCATCGTCCCAAGAGCATGAAATGACGAGCGAAGCTGACATTGTCCAGTCTACTCAAGACCCCTATGAACGCTTTGGAGGTCCTCTAGCCCAGAATCCCTACGAACAGGCTTCGTCCTCATTCCAAAATATGAACACATCTTTTTATGCATAGCCTTCCAATTGGCCTCAGCCAAGCATTCCTACCAACACTACTAGCGAAAATACAAATTGGGCAAAAGAAGAAGCATCTCATTGAGCTCATGTACAAGCATCCTCATCAAGAAGGATTCAAATCCTCTCACCTGAAGACCTTGAAGCCCTTGAACAGAAATACGAGGCACATCTCCTAGAAGACAGCTCGGATGACTCAGTTGTAGCTACAATGTTCGTGACGGACGAGACCGCTGAAGTCCGTACAATTTCACTGTAGCAAGTCACTGTTCATTTTTACTGTAGCACTAGGCTAGGGAAGGTACTGTTCACAGTACAATTACTGTTCATAGTGTTCGAATAATTCCCTCCCGGAAATTTCCAGTGCCCTTGTTTGTACCTAGACCCATGAGCTTGGTCCTTGTTTGTTGGTTTGTGACCTCATTTTGCCTATATAAGGCAATGAGGGTATATTGTGTTGGGCAGAGTCCCTTGAAGAAAAAGTGTGTGCTTTGTGATAAACCTCTCTATGGCTTTCTAAATCTCTCTTCTTCTCTAGCCTAGTAAGATCCCTCAAGAAATGCAGCTTGGGTAGATTAGAAACGTTTCCATCATGGCATCTTTGGGTGTCTCTAGGCTCTGAACTAAAGGCTGAGTAGTTTTCTGCTAAAAGGCTGTCCCTAAAGAGATTGAACGAGAGTTGTTCGCCCACTGTGGGATGCATACCTGCAGGAAATTTACTCTCCTTCCCTGGTTCTAAGTCTAGGTCCATTCATGGGATGAGCGTGTGCTCGAGGATTGGGGCGTGACACTATCACCGAAGGGGTGATAAGGTTTCGATAAATCGGTGATAAGCTATCACTAAAAGGGTGATAAGCTATCGGAAAATAAGTAATAAGTTATCATTAAATAGATGATAAGCTATCAAGAATTTAGTGATAAGCTGGCAGTTTAAAGTTGATAGGCTATCGCAATAGGGTGATAAGTGGTGATTTTTATGTGTTTTATGCTTGACCTATAAGGTGAATTTATGCATAATTCATGTTGTTTGAAACTTGTTATGCCATGAAAATAATTGCCCAATTTATAGACCTTATATGCTATTTTAAAGAAAGGTTTTTATGGACATATAAATGGTAATTCACAAGGTGTCATGTTCAAATGCCATGTTTTATGTGTCAATTAGGGCAAAGATGTTTTAAAATGAAAGTGTGCAAAGTTTGATGGGTTAAATTATATGTACGTGACAACGTGTGATTATTTTGTCGCAATTTTAAGTGTGAAAATTGATGTAGTTTGTTATATGAGCACGAGCTTTGTTTGCATTGGCTAATTGAGGAGAAATGAAAGTGGCATAAGTAGTGGTGTGCTCGAGTGATCACCTAAAGGAACCCATCACCCAACGGAAGTTTGGGGATGATGCCTGATTTTTATCGAATGCCCAGCGGGAGTCTTTGATGCCGATTCTTGGTTGAGGCTGGATCAATATTCCTTATGGAATGTCATCGATGGCAAGAGTCCAAGACGATGTCGTGCCTGATGGGGTGGGATGATGTTTGATCATGCCAGAAGACCGCCAACTTTTGTGTTAGTCATGGCCGAGTGGTCGTAATAATCGGAATACATGTGTATGCATTGTACATGGAAAATTATGAGATGTGCTTTGACTATAAGTCATATGTGCTGCATTGCTATTGGCCTATGTTAATTAATAAAATGTAGGAGTGTGCAAAAGTGAGGTAAGAATATGTAATACTGTATGTTTAAGCTGCTTCCGAGACGAATTAGTGTCCTAATCATGACTTAGGTTGTTGAATTAATGAGATTTTTATCTAACCCATTGTTGTTTATTGTTTTTAGACCCGTAATATGGAGAACAGTCACCTTTGGTTCACGGTCTCGATGGACCAAGATACAATGGTGACGTCACACCTTATCCCGGGGTCCAACCAGGTGTACGAACTTTTTGTCACTATGGTGTGGGTAGACAAGGGGTTAGCCTACTAGGTGGCCCATAGGTTCAAGGCGTGGTTCATCTGGGTTGAGGAAGAACATTTTGGCCAAATCAGTGGTTTTGATGAACTACCTGGCGAGGGTCTTGGAGAGTAGGTATGAGATCCCATAGACATCGACACTCCTGATGATGCTGTTGAGGATCCGAAGACCGACCCTGATGCAGAGTCTGATCCTGAGACTTCACCCAGATATCACGGCTCACCTTAACATTAATGAAGTTTAGGTTAACCTTGATCCCTGCTAGTTTTTGTTGATGGTCGATAGGAAGTTGCTGTTGTAGGAAAGGCTTGTAAATATTTAACTTCCTAGGGTTAACAAGTAAACAAATAAAAGTAGTGCTTTTGGAAATATTTGCCGTTGTGTTATATTGTCCCTACTATTAGTTTGACTGGGTGTTTATAAAATGCTTTAGCTTGCGTTTAATTGAAAGAATAAAAGTATGGGTTTGTGACGCGTCCTAGGACGTCGCAACTAAACAACCATGGAAGGATGTTCACTCGCTTGGGGGTTCAGGGCATGACAATATGCATTGAACAAATTATGCCACGTCTTCAAGTTTTTAATTAAAAAAAATGAGGTCATTTATAGTTTCATTGGAAAATTGTCTTAAGGTGAACTTGGAGTTAAATTCGTTTTGAAACTAGATGTCATTTATCATGGACACAGAAGCATGGCGATGGTAACATGAAAAAATCATAATGAGCAACTTAGGACATACTTATTTAAAAAATGCGGTATAAATATAACACACAAATAAAATATATGCCACCAAACTATCATGCACAACTTATGATTGATGATAGCTTACCCTTACCATTACAATTATTTTTCTCACATGATAGCAAAAACACTTGGAGGAAAGTGAACTCTTTTTTATTTCTTTCCCGCACGGATGAGCCAACTCTCTTTTTCACCTCAATTTGAAGCCTGCAAACTTTGAAAGAACCTGAACTTTCACGGATGACTTCAATAGCTCCTCATCTTCATGCATGTCTCCTCAATAGTTCCCTACTATTTACCATTACTTCTTCCTACACAATAGCCTCGACAAGTACATGTTGATTTCTAATAATCTTTTTCGTTAAAGACAAGAATTACGGTATCCCTTGTCAAATTCTGTGTGTGCTGCACAGAACTTGAATAGGGGAGAATAAGGGGTACTCGAACAATTCGGGGAACGTACTAATAGATGTGGGTGCTTTAAGCTCCTTTCCTTTTTTTGCTTTTGAATAGCTGGGACATCGGCGTGTTTCACATTGATGCCAAAAAGAAGAGGTTCATGGCTATGAAGACTTAGAAAGAAGAGGGGTCAATTCCGGGAAAAAGAAAGCCTCAAATTTTGGGTATAGTCTCAAATCTGTCATGAATTTTTTTGTCTAAAAAAAAAAACCCTAAATTTTAGGTCCAATCCCAAATTTGCCCTAAACTTTTCTTTTGTCTAAAAAAAATCCTAAACTTTAAGCCTAATCCTAAATCTATCCCAAATTTTGTTTTGTCTAAAAAAAGGATTAATATCACGAAAAACCCCAAATTTGTACACATTTGACAAATTTACCCAAAATTAATTTTTTTTAATAATGAAAAATCTCAAATAGATATACTTGTGATAAATTTACCCTCCATTTATTTCAGTTAAATTTTATTGTCAGATTACTAAGTTAGATGTCATATGACAGTTGACAGTGTATCAATTTGGGGTTTTATCTTCCATTTGTACAAAAAAATCACTAACTTTTAATCTATTCTCAAATTTATGCTGTGGTCCATTCTCAATTTAACATGGTATTTCCACATCGATAATACATACACATTGGCAAGACAACATGAAAAATTATCTTCTAAATAAATTGTTCTAAGATAAAAAAAAAAAAAAAGAAAAGAAAATTAGGGACTACTAACCACGACTTTTGGACAAAGGGCTAATGGGGGCAATTGAGGACTAGAGTAAAAATTGATGATTTTCTTTTCGACAAAAGAAAAATTGGGATAGATTTGGAGTTGGACCTAAAGTTTGAGATATTTTCTGAGACAAAAGAAAAGTTCGTGATAGATTTGGGACTAAACCAGAGTGGTACGGACATATGAGGAAAGCAACTAAGTTCCTCGATTCATGAGATAGGAAGATTGATTATTCCATTTCCGAAATGATAGAAAATGCCACCCGATCGATGCATCGTAGGGTGCAATTACATGTCGCAATGCATTGCTTGGAAACTGTGAATGAAGGGGTTTTGGTCGTTCCTCATTCAAATCTAATTGAGATACGACTTGTAAAGTGTAATATGTGGCCGTCTGGCCCAACCCACCACACATTTCCTTACCGGCATAAAGTTAAATGGGTCCTTTCCATTCACACCATATCTTATATCCTTCCCTTTTACTTTTTATTTTCCTCCTCTTTTTTTTCAATTATCTAGCCGCTATGCTTTCACACCCAAACACAACCTTTTTAACTTCTTCAAGAAAATATACTCTCTCTCTCTCTCTCTCTCTCTCTCTCTCTCTCTCTCTCTCCCTCCCTCCCCCTCTCTCTCTCTCTCTCTCTCTCTCTCTCTCTCTCTCTCTCTCTCTCTCTCTCGCTCCCTCTCTCTCTCTCTCTCTCTCCCTCCCTCCCTCCCTCCCTCCCCCTCCCTCCCTCCCTCTCTCTCTCTCTCTCTCTCTCTCTCTCTCTGGCCACGCACGAAGAGGAGTAGTTGGTTCTTTCGGTAGGAAAGAAAAGGAAAAATACCGAAAGTAAATTAAAGAAAAAGGAAGAAGAAAAGGGAAAATGGAAAAGACTATTCATTTTGTAAATATAATTTCTACAATGCTAAAGAAGCCAACAAAGTACTCCTTTAACTTAGCACGAAGATAAAATTGTAATTTACTATGGATGCAGCACAAGATGTGATGCATATTTTCACCCCTTACAAACATTAATAGGCCAACGACACTAGAATGAGCGTTTGGTGTGACTTTGACTTTTGATTCTTGCCCTTTGATTGTTAAATGTTACTTTTTTAAACATTAAAATGATAAATGTGTTTATAATTGCGAAATTAGAACGTGAAGAAAAAAACATATCCCCTTCTAAAAGTACATATATATACATACAAATATGAGAAAGGGAGAGCTTTGTTGGAGGGAAGGACGGAGGGAGGGAGGGAGGAAGGGAGAGGACGGGGTTGAAGCGGACCTAGAGATTGCTAACTAGTAATGGCTTTAACAAATTTAAACATGAAAATCTAGACGTAAAAGATAATTTCAGGAACAATTAAGTAGTTAATGATCATTTAATTGATATATTTTGAATCTACCACCTCTCTAAAAGATATCCTGTAAAAGATACTATGTATTGGCAACACGGTGGGGAATCAAATTAGAGCACAACCACTCTGTACTTACCAATTCTGAACTTTTGGAACCTAGAAATTGCTCTGCCACTTCTAATGCCCATATAAAAAGTTACTGATAATGTTAATTTCATAGCAAATTTCGCTGCCTCTCCCGAGCCCAATTTGTGTTCATAAAGTCGAACACTTTTATGGCAGCACAAATGCAACAAAACAACATCTCATCAAATGAGTAATCTGTCACCAATTAGACAATTGACGCTTGCCATATTAAGAATCTATCTTTTAGTAAAGGGTGTATATCATTCGACAAAGGATTTTAGATTATATGGGATATTGTAAGCATCCGGGGGCTACTACTATGTAATATTATCCGCTTTAGGCCTCTGACCCTCACAACTTTAAAATGCATTACATAGAATAGAGAACTTAAACCTTATTAACTAGCCCATGACTCCTCATTGGCGATATGGGATAGAAAATATGCGCTTAGTCTCACCTGTTTTGGGTCATAATTACCCACGGATGTAGCCTCCCATGCCATCCCAATCACGCTACCCACTCTTAAGGTATGGGCTGTCACAATCTCCACCCTTTATGGCACAGCGCCCTTGTTATGGCCCCACATGCTATCGAGCTTTAGCTCTGACACCATTTGTAAGGACTCGGGATGTAATATTGTCTGCTTTGGGCTTTTGACCCTCATGGCCTTAAAACACATTACATAGAGTAGAAAACCCAAGCCTTATTAATTAGCTAAGGACTCCCCCTTAGTGATGTGGGACAGAAAACATGCGCTTGGCCTAACCCGTTGGGTCACAACAACCTCCCCTGCCATCTTGGCCATGCTGCCCACCCTCAAGGTCTGAGTCGTCACGAATATGTAACTTAAGAACATGTGCACGGTACATGTTAATAACAAAATACAAGTTCAGGTTAGGTGAACGGGAGATGCAACTTTTTTTAACTTCGAGATGTGATGTGCACCAACTTCGAAGTTATGAAGGGTAAAATGGAACTTTCGCTAAAATGTTAGAATAAGATCTCACATTCTCCTTTCAAATGCATGGAGCCTAAGGATGCATTTGGTTTAGCTTTGCAAATGGGTTTGAGTGTAATACAAATGTTGAAAGTCAAAGTTATTTGAGGAAATGCAAATAGTGTTTGGAAAAAACTCCTTGTAATGGACTTTGAGTTCAAATTGTGTTTAGCAAAAAAAAAAAAAAATTTGCAATGGACTTTGGGCATATTTTATATATTTTTTATTCAAAAAGGAACCAAACCCTTTGTTGGTTCCGTGAAGGGCTATGGTAGTTGACGAGCCAAATCTAATGTTGGTCTAGTAAGGGTCAGGTGACCACCACCCGAGGTTGCGCGACCTCAGGCGGTGGTCACCTTGGGTTGCGTGACCCGCGCGAGTCCCAAGAAGGGGCCGCCTGAGGTCGCTCAACCTAGGTGGCGATCACCTAGGTTGCGTGCAACCTAGGTCGAGCAACCCTTGCCAAAGGTCGCTTGAGGTTGGGTGACCTTAATCGATGGTCGCCAGTGCTAGATTTTGGCTTGTTAGCGGCCATAGCCCTTCACTAGACTGGCGAAGGGTTTGGGTCTTCTTTTAATAAAAAAAATATATTGAGGGACAAAAGTGGAAATTTGTAGAATTGGTAAAGGTAATTTTATAAGAAAAAACTAGTTTTAGCATTCGGCCAAATATTGAAACCCAATATTATTAGAGACTATCCTTGGACTTTTAGCTTTTCCAAGGCCCACATTTGGCCAAAAGCCCCTTGGAAAAACTTGCCAAATACCCAAACATTTCCCTGAGGGGCTTTGGAGACCGAAAGCCCATTGAAAAAGTTGTATCAAACATACCATAAGAGTGTAATCATAATGTATCTAATTTGAAGTTATTTTCCTCATTGTTAAGCGATGTCACTTTTTCCTTTCTACCTAGTTGAAAAAAATTACTTGCAATTATATCTTTGATTGATGTTCAATTTATAGAAATACCAATATGCAAACTTAACTATAATTAAATATGGATTATGTCTCTATTTGTAACTCATCCATAATGGAGATTGCATATAGTTGGTGCATGAAGAGGGAGCCTCTAAGGTGTAGACATGTGGCCACCTAACTCACTTTACTTTTCGTTTTCTCTTCTTTTTTTTTCTTCAATTTAAGATCATGGCATATTTTGTGTTGCTTGCTTCCTTTCAAAAATTGCAAATTGGCACAAGACAAACTATGAACAAGTGGAACATAAGGTCCCAAAATTAGAATTGTTTATTAGGGGTGAGCATCAAACTAGGGTTAACCCTGGACCAACCCTAAACCAGCCCAACCATGTTGGTCCTGGTCCGATTCCTAAGGGGATTAGGTCGGTCCTTGGTCTTAGGATCCTTAAACTAGCACTTTGCGGGTTGATTCTTGATCTTGAGAGTTTAGAGTGGGTCTAATCCGAACTCATCCTGACAGTATATATTATATATAATATATCTAAAATATATTTTATATTCTATATCTAATATATATTATATATATATTTTTTTATTCTAAAGAGAAAGCCTTAAGTCAAACGCTGTCAACAGCATTAAACGACTCCTTACGGCTTCCAAAATGGTGTAAATAGCATTCAACGACTCCTTATAGCGTCTTCATCCAGTACTTGTTTTCTTCTATCTTCTTTGTCCTCTTAGTTTTCAATTTGCCAAAATCGAAAGAAACAACTACCCCGCTAACCGCTCAACTTCCCATCTTATTCCATATCTCTATGAGCGATCTTAATCGTTTTTATTGTTTCTTACTTTTAGCAAATTTGAAATTTCTATTATTGCCTTATCTTAAATTTTTTGAATATGTACTAGCATTTATAGTTTGGTTGCACAACGCCACATTTTCAATGGATATGTAATTTAAAATGGTAGGTTTGGATTTTCAAAGAGTACAAAAATGAAACAAAAAAATTATCGATCGGTCCCTAATTGATCGTGGAATTGGACCAAACCCATTGGGTCAGTCCGGTCCTCGGTCCTAGGCTTAATAGAGTTGGTCCTTGGTCTCAAAAATTAATGACCAATACTATGCAGGTTGGTCATAAGGTTAGGGGTTGGATTGGTCCAATCCGGACCATGCTTACTCTTACTATTTATCATTAAAAAAATTACAAAAACCAATATTATTTGGAACGGTCGGGCCAAAAGTTAAAGCAAACAAGTAAAAGCATTTCTTTCCCTCATAGACGGATGAGCAACTCTCTTTTTCTTTCTGTTAGCAAAGCTTTGTATGTTGAAGCTTTCAAATGCCTTATTTATAGGCACCAATCCACTGCTGTAGGAACCTTAGCTTTTGGAACAAAATTTTTTGAAATGTGAAGCCAAAATTCCTGAACAAAAGATTCACATGTTCTGCCACAAAGATTGGAGCCCACAAATTTTGAAAGACAAAATCCTATACTATATGAACCTTAGCTTCACGTCCACGTCAAGAGCTCCTCATCCTTCATTTTCTTGTAAAAGCATTTATTGTATGTCCCCCAGATAATTCCCTACTGGGAGGCTTACTATTTGCTACATAGTAGCCTATGGACATTGATTTCTAGATCCAATGATGCCCTTGCTGCTCGGTTCAACTAGTGGACAAATACTTCATGGACATTCTTGGGAATGTACTGATTGTGTCGGTGGTCTAGCCTTTTCCCTTTTGCTTTTGGGCTGGCAACTAGCGCGTTTCCCTTCGACTCTAACAAGAAGAGGCTCATGATGCCCTTGGGGACTCGGAAAGAAAAATTGATTGGGACGGATGAGAAATTTAACATCTTCTGTCATTCGTTCAAGTTCGTAAATTAATTGAAAGCAGATTGTTGATTTGCTCGCATACAAAAAATAAGAAGAAAATATATTTTCTTAGATCTATGAATTAATCTTATAAAATTAAATATGTTTCATCAATAGATTTTAATACAATATAAATCTTATTAGATAAATGTAAAAGTGATGCTACAAAACATGTTCAGTAGGTGGCAAATTCCTATAGATAGATTGTCTTCACTAGAGATCCTTCCATCAACAAGTGAAACATGATGCCCCATAATTAAACTGTTATCCTCATAATAAGTTGTTTAATTTAAAAAATTACAAAACTATTAGCACTAAGAACATAATAGCAAAAGCCAAAAAACAAGAAGTCACGACATGAATGCCCTTTAATTAAATTTATAATTTATGTTCTTTATTAAGTTCATAACTTAATAAAAAGGAAATGTTGCTGTGCTTGAGCATAAAAAGAAAGCATAACCTCTTAGAGCTTAGTTCAAGCTTATAAAATCAAATATGTCTCATGTATCAATCTAAATTAGGTACAATGAATATGTCTTGTTAACTAAATATGAAAGTAGTGCTCTGAAGCACTACCAATGGGAGGCTAACATGCGGCACTCTTCATAAATGATATCTATCTTAACTTTCTTTCTAAAAAATTTCTATTATTTTCCCACTTTAATCGAAATAATTTTTTCTAGAACAATTACTTTCAATTCTACGAAAGCTCTTGTTTTCATGATGATCGACATACTTCTCAAATGATTATTTGCTCTAATTTATTTCACAAGACTTGTTGATACCCAATTTTTAGTCGACGTATCAAAAAGGTAAAAAATCGAAATTTGGGATTTCGATCGTGATAGAGCCAATTTCTCGGCCAAAAAATGTCATTTTTTGGTTTTGCTTTGTTGTTTTAAGCATTTTCCCATTCATTTCCAACAAAAACCCAAAAAAGTCAAATTGTTGACTTTTGGGTTAATTTTTTGGTCAATCCTTTGACCGAAAGTCAACCGTGGATGAAAAATTGATTTTTCACCTTAAAGTATGTCAATTAGATTTAATTTCATTTTTGTCAAGCCAATTTTTCAAAAATCCAAAGTTTTGACTCAAAAATCAATCGTTTAGGAAAAGCCAACTAAAAAGTTAACTTTTGATCAAACATTTGACTAAAAAATTGAAAAAATGAAAAATCTTCAAAACACTTTTTTTAGTGCCAATTTGATTTTTATGTTGAAAATTTTACAAAATTCGATTAACAATCTTATTTTCCAAATTTTTCAGTTTTAAATTTGAAATTGACAAAAAATAAAATTACTTTTGTTTTAGTCATAATTAGATGTAGTTATTTTTACGACGTTTGGTCTAGGGATTATTTTTAATCCACTCGTTCATTCAATTTCAAGAGTTGCCATGTTGACAAACGAATTGCTATGTTAAACTATAATTAGAGGGTCAAAATCGATTCTTTATGATTCGCAAATGGGCATTTGTTTTCTACTCATTTTCTTAAAATAAGTCCAAATCTAGGGTCTGTTTTGAGAAATTCACATGAGAACTTCCAAATTGGAGGAATTTCACTCTCTTGAACGTGAGAAATTTGAACCATTGAGCTTTAATTGAAGAAATTTAGATTGACCCATTCAAGACTATGGTTCATTTTCATGAATCAAGATTCAATTTTAATATTAGATCTCAATTCATTTTTGGCCTTAGTCTCATGGCCTCAATTTAAGGTCAATTTGAATGCACTAGGTCATCCTAAGCATGGGTAATTAGACAAATAAATTTATTGCAATATTAATTAAATTCATTTTTAATTAATTTGCAAGTTTGGACAAAGAATTGCAAAATTACTCATTTTAGCCTTTAATGCTTGATTGTGTGTACCCATGATTCTGGTTCGTTATTTTTCGCAATAATCATTCAATTAAACCAATAAAAAGCCCATAGATTACATTTACAGGGTTTAATTAGCCTAATTAAGTTTAAATTGGACAATTCCTTCCTAAATTGAACAAGTACATTTTGAACCCAAAAAGACCATATGGACGTGAGTTAGCAAGAACTGGCCAGAACTAGTCAAGAGCCGATCAAATCGGCATGAACCGGTCTGATCAATCTAACCGGCCGCTGGTGAGACAGACCAATTCAACCCATTTCCGACTAGTTTTGGACCTCCGGCGACTAAATTTGGGATCTTATTGTATCAATTTCATACTTGTGCCCTTGCACTTTCAAGATTTTGCGGATTAGCCACTGCTTTTGGAAATTTGCTATTTAGCCCCTAATTTGGCCTTAAAGCGCAATTTTTGTTTTAAACATTTAATTTGGCCATTAGATCAAGTTTTTGACTATCGAATTGAACCGACTGCCAAAATTGGTCGATTTGGGACCAGTATAAAAGGTTTTACGCCCATTTTTGAAAAGGGAGCTCATTTATGCAGAAACCCAGATAAAAAATCACAAAAACTCTCTCTCCCTCTCTCCCATCTCTCTCCCCTTCCTTTTGCCACCGCCATCCACCGTTGGTTTTGCCCCCACGCCGGTGTCCCCGACCGACGACCTCTCCATCCTTCTCTCTCTCTCATCGTAACCTCTTATCAATGCCAAAGTCGTTGAAGCCTTTCGTTCGACCAGCCCTTGCGATTCATGTATCAGCGTCCACGTCAGTCTTATGGCCGGTGACTTCTTCCTCGTCGATTGGTGGTCAACGACTGTCTTGAGGCAATCCGATCACTCCCAATCGGTCTCCAAGGGAGATCCGGACCCTCTGGTGGTTAGGGGTCAATAGAAAGATCACCGGAGCATCTCCGACAACCACTTTCTTCCACTGGCATTGAAGACCGGTCTAGTTTTTAGACTGGTTCTGTTTTGAAACAAAACCAGTGACCCGACGACCCTTTCCTACCGGTTGATTAGCTCAACAGCGTCCCTCGGAGTGCCTCCGACCTAGTGGTGGTCGGAACATCAATCAAAGATCACCGAAAGAGTTCCAATGAGCACTGGTTCGTTTGTGATCCTTGAGGTCTTGATCACATTTGTGATCCTTGAGGTCGTAAACCGGTCCAATCGGACCGGTTCTATTTCGGCGCCAAACTGCTAGTTCAGTCAACCTCTAGGCAATCCATGGCAGTTCGTTTGTGATCCTCGAGGTCTTGATCGCATTCTGATAATGATCTCTTCATCCAATTGCATCTAACACTAAAGAAAACGCAAAACAGGTTGGTTTCTCAAACTTGAATATGATAAAGTGAGATCGGCGTATCCGCTCGAGGCTAGGATTTAAGATTAGATCTATATAAAATGCTTAAACCTAATATTAATGAGGTCGTTTCATAATTTGCTGAAGATTGTTGTAGATTGATCATGAGTTTATGATTGATTGAACTTAATCTTCAATGATCTGCAAATTTTCGTGCTTCTGTGAGTGACCTGCTGTTTGGCCTAAAATAAGGTATTAGATGAGTTTATTTGATCTCAACTTCTTCTAGGCTTAGAAAGTACACTTTGAGACCTTCAATTCGATGGGTCACACATCCTGAACAGGCGACGTTTGACCCTCGAAAAACACTTCTAAAAATGCTCGATCCTGCAGTTTTTTAGGTTGAGTTTTGGTTCTATCTTTGTTGCAACTTTCTATTTTGTTATTTTTAGGTTGATTTCTATGATTGGATTTTGGAAAAAATTTCTTCATGAGAACTGTTCAAAATTTTCTTGTCTGTAACATGTCTTGTGTAGGATCGTCTGCATTTAAAAGTCGCATGGAAAATGAGGTAAGTCGCTAATTATGTGTTAAATGGTCTTGTACGTGGGAGATATAAGGGATGGAGTGTATGTAAACCCTTCGTCGTACAGGTGGTGTAAGGGTATATGAATGAATGATGGGTTATATAGAAGTGTTGATTGTCTAATTTTAAATGCATGATTACAAGTTTTAGCACTACACTGCACATACAACCACAGTCTAAAACCCCGATCGCCCAATTTAGAATCTTAGGAGGATTTATGGGTGGAATCCACGAGTGCAAACTCGTGGTAATCTGTATTTCCATAAACCCGCTCATCCCGATTGATAAAAGTTGCACCGACCGACGATAATAGTGGCGAGTAAACTACTTTTACTCTTTGGGATGACGACCTTGAGCCTTTAGCATCCTCACCTCAGGCGTTGAAACCTCAAAAGTCCTCATGCGATGTGTGATTTACACTTGCCATGAGTTTGGTTGGTAAGACATCGTTCCTTTCTTGTCGATGTTATCTTTCTTAATCCCCGAATTTTAATTACACACTTTATATTTCAACGGCAATATATTTTTAATCTTGAATGCCCCTTTAGGTTTAGGCTTAGATGGGCAAGTCTGAGTTGAATGTTATTCCCATGCCGAGAGTCTCAAGACCATATGGGAAAATCTTGACCTGAGGTATCAAGATTACATGGAGAAGCGCATAGGCTTTCTCTCAACCTTACTGAAAGTCGAGCCTCGAGTCACGATGATGAAGACACTGGTCCATTTTTGGAAACCTGTGATCTCCACCTTTGTGTTCAACCAATACAAGTTGACCCCTACAATTGAGGAGTTTTGGATAGCCATTGGATTAGACAAAGCTTCCCTAAGTTTTACTATTCCTCTTATTGGTCAAAACCCAATCTCTCTTTTGAGTCAATTCCTTAATATCCCTTTAGATAAAATTAGAGCCATTCTTTAGGGAAATTTGAATTCCATGCCTTACACCTTCCTTGAACAACACCTTCTTGGCCTTAGCCTAAGTTTGGGAACCAAATTCCCCATGTTTTCCTTCTCATTTTCTTTGGCTTCTTGATATTCCCTCATATTCGAAAAACAATGGATCATTTAATTACTCACATTGTTAATCAAGTATGCGCCTTTAGCTATACACACATGATCCTCGCCGAAACTTTTGTATCCCTTAATCCATTCAAAGCAAATAGACGAGGAACTCTTAGAGCCCCATTAGGACTTTTCCAAATTTAGCTCATTTCTCGCATCAAAGAATTTGCCCCTTGTATGAGGATCATTGATGTCACGAAACACCATCATCTCATTCTTAGGAATCATCAAAGAAATTAATTATTTCCATCATCGTCCTTCTCGATATGGTTTCTCAAAAGAACTCACCCCGAGCTTAATCCAATGGCATGTCTGATGGCTAGGGAATCTCGAGGTGTGCTTATTAGTGGAGTTGACGACTTGCTCCCCTTTGTCCTTCAAGGATGCATTGCCAATATTGCATGCTTCAAACGATCCTCAAGTTGGGGTTGTATCGTATTGATTATCACAATGAGGTCATTGTAGAGGACCAAATTGGCCATGTTGAAGCCGTAGTCCGAGATGCTCTTGGGATTTGGTACTCCCAATATCATGTAATTGCTATTGACGAATCTGACTTGGAAGGAGAAATGAGGACGTAACATGCGACTATCAACTATATCTACCATCAAGTAGAAGCCAAGCTTGAAGTTGAGTTGCCTGATATTCCCGAGTTTCAAGTATTTCAACAAGCTCATGTTGAGGAGCATGAAGACGAAGCCTTGATCGATATGGAACGCTTGGCCCATGATAACAAGTTTCTCTACAAGATCCTGTCTAGTTCATAGGGATTTTACTTGAGAGTCTTTCATGAATTTCCCTTTCCTTGTAAAGGAATTTCTATCATTTCTGTGACATCCAGAATTTTCAACCCTGTCTTCTACTGAATAAATCGGGCATTTCATTAACGTGTCTATAGGGTTATTCTCAGAGCCGATCACTCTCGAGATAACTAGACTATCGGGGAATGATTAAGGAATTTTAAAGCAATAGACTTGAGAACTCGATCGTGACCGACTTCTTGATCGTGTCCATCTTTAGAGGTCACTACGGCACAGCTTAAAAATCGATTTGAAATCGAGATAGACTGGATCGATAGAGATATGTGACTAATCGTGGGTGACACCACCGAATTAGAAAATACTCGTCGGCCGACACTAGGCGATTTTCTTATCGTTTTAGTACCAGATCCGTAATTGAATTCTCGAGATTTTCACGACAATCAAAAGTCGCCAATGAGTCGAGTGGGTTCAGTATGGCTCGAAGAAAATCGACCACCGACCACGAGTCAATTGCCCTAAAAAGTTTTGAAAACTACCCGGTAATTTAGGTCACGCTAAAAACGCACCGAAGTGAAAATTAACCGTCAATTTGAGTCCGATTTCAGAAATTGAAAATTCTGTGGTGTCACAAGCTATTTTAGGAACACCGACTCAATCTCAAAAGATTTTTCGGAGATTCAAGGATTTTTACGGAAAACCGTTTCGGACGTCGGAGAGTTGGCAAAAGTTCGATTGGCTAAATTAATGGGAAATTTGACTTTCGGGTTGAGCCTGTGTGTGTCGGAGATTTATAGAAAATATCTTGGGATTTTTCTACGTCGAAATTGGACCTCAATTTGGGAATTTATTGGAGAAATTGAAGTTCAAATGGTAAAATTCGTAGCCCCCTCCCTCCTAGCCATTTTTGACCAATTGGAAAGTCTTGAAGAGTGTCTTGGTGGATCATTGCAAGCCATGAGATTATACTTGGCTTAGAATAGCTTTGAAAGATATTTTGCAAAAGATCCAACCAAGTGGAGCCCAACTCTTCCTCATCCTCTCCATCTAGCTGCCGTGAACTACTTCTCTCTCTCCCTTCTCACTTTCCTTCGTGCGACAACCTCCCTTTTCGCTTTCCATTACCGCTGCTTGAAGATCGATAGACCAGCTGCACTGAAGACCGAAGCCGCGTCCTCCACTGGGATTTGTCGGCAACAAATCAATTCCCATCTTCATCGGTCAATCTCCAGCGAAACAGCCCCTCATCCGTGCAAAGATCCGTCGCCAACAACACCTGCAAGCTGCCAGGCGTCTTCCACTTCTTCGGTCAACATTCTTCTCCACGTTGAAGACTCCACGAAGACCCCACTCACCGAAGCTCTCTTCTCCTCTCCACGCGTCCATGGCCTGCAACTCCACGGTCAACAAAAGCAGGTTCTCTCCACCTTGTTGACCACCGAATGAAACCACCGAGGAAGCCTGCATCCGTCCGCGAGAATTTGTCCCTTCTCCACCAAGGTTGGTCGGCCACTCACGCCACCCATCCCCAGCTCCGTTTCTGCTTCAATCTTGCCGCGCCAACCTCAAACGAAGGAGCTCCTTCGTCCGCGTCTCCAGCCACGACATCCAGCGAGTTTCGTGAGCCCATCTCCATCAAACACGGCCCAGCATCCAGCCCACGCAAGTTCAGTTTCAGTTAGTTTTTGGAGGCCCATCTTCACAGCAACAGGCCCATCCAGTTCAGCTTATTCAATTGAATTGAAGCCCAAATTTTCCAGCACTTGAAGCCCGTGAAAATAGGCCTACTTGAAGTTCAGCCCATTGGATTTTAAACCCAGCGAAATTTGTTGGTCCAGCAGCCATCTCAGCGAAGCCCATCAAAATTTGAAGCCCGCGAAGCCAAGCCCAAGCCTAGAAATTTCTGTGGGCTTGCGTGGCTTGTAGGTCCGGCCCAAGTGTCCGTCGACACCGCCGAAAGTTCGGGTTTCGGCCGCCGTCGCGTCGCCGTTGCGGTGATTCGATCTCCGCTTTTGTCAAGTGAGTTTTTCTCACTAATGCTCTATTAGTTTGCTAAATACGTTTAGGGGTTGGTTAGATTTAATTAAATGCAATTAGGTGGTTAGATTAGTTTAGATCAATTAAATTAGAGACTTAATTATGCATGTTAGGTGGTTAGAAATAGACATTAGCAAGTAGGCATGCCATGTTATTTATGGAACGAGTCTCGATAATTTCCGAGTTCGTATTGGCTTCCAATTAGGCCATAACGGGCCTAAGTTGGATTGATTACATTTATTTAATATTTTTCGTAATTAATTATTTATTTATTTATTTTCCGGAAATTAGGCATGGGATAGCCGACGACCGAAATTTTGTGTCGATTCCAATGGTGCTTTCTGTTTATTTATTCGAGGATCATATTATGAAATTTTAGTGAAATTGGTGAATATGAGAAATTGTCCCAAAATTGGAAAATGTCGGTACTTGAAGGGAAGGTAACTATGTGAGGTTGTGAGTTGGACAAAAAAATTGCCAGGTGGGGCCGTGATGCCACCAAGTTGAGAACATTTGCCAGGTGGGGCCGTGATGCCACCAGATTGAGTAAAATTGCCAGGTGGGGCCGTGATGCCACCAGATTGAGTAAAATTGCCAGGTGGGGCCGTGATGCCACCAAGTTGAGAACATTTGCCAGGTGGGGCCGTGATGCCACCACATTGAGTAAAATTGCCAGGTGGGGCCGTGATGCCACCAAGTCTAGAAAATTTGCCAAGTGGGGCCGTGATTCCACTAAAAATAAATTATGCCTATAGGGTCGTGATTCATAGTCAAGAATGAAGAGTCGGAATGACCATGTAATGGTGTTGATGACATGTAATCGACTGAGTCGATTGATCGTTAAGTCGATCTGATTGATTGAGTGTTATGATTATCAGTATTTATTATTTGAACTGACTTGCAGGAAGGAAACTGAGGCCAAGGTAAGTCTTTTGACCCATGATGTGCTTAGGCAGCCCTCAGGGCGTATTAGTTTATTAATCGAGTCTTAGTGGGTAGGACTCGCTGAGACGTGGTCTCATTGGTTATTGAATAACCATTTCAGGACCCTGAGGTAAAGCTGAGGAGGAAGAACTTGAAGAGGAGAAAGTATTTTGAAGTAGAAGATGATCCAGAGAGGGATCTTGAATATAACCCAGATGTGGACTGAGATCCCATCCCTCTTGTGAACCCTGTCTTAGTGTAGATAGGTGTGAGACTTTTATGCTGTAAATAGTATTGTAAATATACTATGAGTTGTGTTGTTAATGAAAGTGTGGTTGTGAATTTCAATAAGAAAAATATGGCCTGCTTTTCTATCCCATTGTTTTATTGTCTGGGGATTTATAATAGCTTCCGCATGCGTATTAAAAAGAAAGGGTCGGCGATACATTGTCCTGGGATATCGCATTTTAAAATCGACCAAGTAGAAGGATGTGTGCGTGCCCGAGGATCGGGGCGTGACATCCCCTTTTTGTGGTATCAGAGCGAAGTTCAAGATTGGAGTGATAAGGAGCGATGACCATGGGATAGTTAGTAGGAAAGGCCTTTAAATTTATGCCGGTGCATGTCTGTGTTAGCTGAGTGCTAAAATTGTTTGTTGTTTGAATCGCTCTGTTTCTAATTCGGTTTTGAATTGGGAACATGTGTCAGTTCTTTAAAGCGACACTATGAGCGATCAGGAGCCGAGGACTCCTACAAAGAGGGCCAGTAGGGCCGTGACTCGGGGAAGAGCGCCGACGAGAGTCGGTACCCGAGGAGGCCGTGGTCGAGCGCCAGCACAAGCTAGCGCGAGTGGAATGATTCCACCGGTTGTAGAGGCAAGAGTAGCACCACCTCCCGTTGGTGCGGGGGTAGCAGCCCCGGGTGAGCAAGCAACAGTCGGAATTAACCAAGCTATGGATGTTATGCGAGAAATGATGGGGCAACAGGCCCGAGATCAGACTGCCGCCTTTACTGCCGCTGTTGGAGCCGCCGCCACTGCTGCTGCCAATGCTGCCGCTACTGCCGCAGCTGCCGCTATACCTGCCGCCGCACCTGTCGCTGCACCTGCCGCAGCTCAAGCTGAAGGTCCACCCGGAATAATGGTCGGGAACAGACCAATCCATCAGTTAGTAGAACAATTCCTAAAGCTGAATCCACCTCAGTTTACCGGGATCGGAGACCCTGAAGTTGCTACTTCATGGATCAAGAAATTGGAGAAAGCTTTTGCACTGCTAATGTGCAATGAGACTGAAAAGGTACTACTTGCAACTTACCAGTTGGATGGAGTTGCAGATACTTGGTGGAAGACGACTCGAGGAACCATATTCCCAGAAGGCGTTGTTCCAGAGTGGAATGCCTTTCTAGAGGCTTTTAATGTCAAATATTTCTCAGAAACTGCCAGAGAGGTGAAGATGTCAGAATTTCAACGTCTTCGCCAAGGTTCCTTAACCGTCGATCAATATGAGGCGAAGTTCGCTGAACTTTCGCAGTATGCTCCTGAATTAATTGCGAATCCAGTAAACCGAGCGAGGAGGTTTAGAGAAGGATTCAAGCCGGACTTAAGAAGTACATTGGTTTCCCTGAACTTGAGGACTTATAATGATCTTTATGAGAGAGCTCAGATGATCGAGAGAGATCAAAATGAGAGAGCCGCCTCGTCTGGGTCAAGGTTTAATTCCAACAGAGATGCAATACGACATGGAAAGAGGCCCATGGTCGGAGGAAGATTCCAGATTCCACCCAATAGAAAGAGTGGAATTAACAAGTTTGGGCCTAACCAGAATGGAGTATGTCGCTGGTGTGGAAGGCGACACGGATCTGCCCCATGCCAATCTAGGCCGGGCACTTGTTTTGAGTGTGGCCAGCTGGGTCACATGGCCAGGAATTGTCCGAAAAGGATGAGAGGACAACCGCAATTGCCCCCGCCACCACCAAGAGGACAGATAAGAGGGTATGCCCCTCAAAATGTGCCGCAAGGAGGACAGCAGAGACCTCCAGCTCAAGGCAATGTGTATGCAATCACACAAGGTCAAGCAGAAGCTGCGCCTAACGTAATAACAGGTATGGTTTCGCTCAACGACCAACCTGCTTATGCTTTGTTTGATCCGGGAGCAACTCACTCGTTTATTGCTGAACAGTATGTTAAGTTGATAGGAGTTAGTCCTATATTATTGGAGTCGGCAATGTGCATATCTACACCCTTGAAAGATAAAGTTATTACTGCTTTGGGTTGTTCGGGGTGCAAGTTAGTGATTGGTGAGCGAGAGGGGAAAATAGATCTTTTAGTCCTAGCCATGTATGACTTTGATTTAATAATTGGCATGGACTAGCTCACCAAGCAAAGAGCTAAAATGGACTGTTATCGCAAAGCGATTCAGTTTGACCCATTAGGGGGTAAGAGTTTCGAGTTTGTTGGGAATCGAGGAGGACCCACGGTTTCCTTAATCTCGTCACCAGAGGCAACTCGTCTATTAGACGAGGGTTGTCAAGGTTACCTGGCAACTGTCGTGGATACGACAGTTGAAGAACTGAAAGTGGAAGACATTCCAGTAGTTCAAGAATTTCCAGATGTCTTTCCAAAGGAATTGCCGGGTTTACCGCCAGAAAGAGAGATTGAATTTGTGATTGAACTAGCACCGGGGACAGAGCCGATCTCAAAGGCACCGTACAGGATGGCATTGACAGAATTGAAAGAATTGAAAGTACAGATGCAAGAATTATTAGACAAAGGATTTATTCGTCCAAGCGCATCACCTTGGGGAGCGCCAGTTTTGTTTGTAAAGAAGAAAGATGGTTCATTGCGGTTGTGCATCGATTATAGACAACTCAACCAGGTGACCATTAAGAATAAGTATCCACTCCCACGGATTGATGATCTATTCGATCAGTTACAAGGAGCATCAATATTCTCGAAGATTGATTTAAGGACGGGATATCATCAGCTGAGAATTAAGAAAGAGGATATTCCTAAGTCAGCGTTTCGCACTCGGTATGGTCACTATGAGTTTACAGTGATGCCATTCGGGTTGACGAATGCTCCAGCTGCCTTCATGGATATGATGAACCGGATATTTAAGGAATATTTAGATCAATTTGTGATTGTGTTCATTGATGATATCTTGGTTTATTCGAGGAGTGTTGAAGAGCATGAAAATCACCTGAGATTAGTACTCCAGACCTTAAGGACGCATCAGTTGTATGCTAAGTTTAGCAAATGCGAGTTTTGGTTGACTCGTGTTGCGTTCTTAGGTCATGTGATTTCCGGAGAAGGAATCTCCGTCGACCCGAGCAAGATAGAAGCCGTGATCAAATGGCCAAGACCGACGACAGTGACAGAGATCAGAAGTTTTCTGGGATTGGCAGGTTATTACAGACGGTTTGTAGAAGGTTTCTCGGCGTTAGCATCACCTCTAACTAAGCTCACGAAGAAAAACGAGAAGTTCACATGGACAGACAAGTGCGAGCGTAGTTTTCAAGAGCTGAAGGAAAAGCTGACTACCGCACCTGTGCTAACAATTCCATCTAGTCCTGGAGGATTCGAGATATACAGTGACGCATCATTTAGAGGGTTGGGTTGCATGCTGATGCAACATGGTAGGGTTGTTGCGTACGCTTCTCGTCAGTTGAGACCTCATGAATTGAATTATCTGACGCATGACTTAGAGCTCGCAGCGATTATCTTTGCCTTGAAGATTTGGAGGCACTACTTGTGTGGGGAAAAGTTTCAGATTTTCACGGACCATCAGAGTCTCAAGTATCTATTCTCTCAGAAGGAGTTGAATATGAGACAGCGCCGATGGATGGAATTACTGAAAGACTACGACTGTGATATTTTATATCACCCAGGAAAGGCGAATAAGGTCGCCGATGCACTGAGTCGAAAGTCTTCAGTGGCTCATATACTGATTAAGGAGTGGAACTTAATCGAGAGAGCTCGAGATTCGGTATTCAAATTTGAGGTAGACCGCCTTTCAAGTTTTATGGCCGCCCTCAAAATTGAACCGGATATCCAGGTCAGAATTAAACAACTCCAACCGACAGACCCGGATGTGCAGAGAATTCTTCAGGAAGACGCAGAGAAAAGAAAGGCTGATTTTCAGATTGCTGATGACGGGACACTAAGATTCCAAGGACGATTGGTTGTACCTGATGATGTAGAGCTTAGAGAAGAAATATTATCTCAAGCACATCGTAGCGATTCTGATTCATCCTGGAAGCACTAAGATGTATCAGAACCTACGTCAACACTACTGGTGGTCGGGTATGAAAGCACACATTGCTAAGCATGTGGCCAAGTGTCTGACATGTCAACAAGTAAAAGCTCAGCATTGCAAGCCAGGAGGACTTCTGCAACCTCTTGCGATCCCGGAATGGAAATGGGAGCATATCACGATGGACTTCGTGACTGGACTACCAAGAAGTGAGAGAGGGAATGATTCGATCTGGGTAGTAGTCGATAGACTAACAAAGTCAGCTCACTTCATTGCAGTTCGAAAAGACCTCAGTTTGGATAGACATGCAGACCTATATGTGCGTCAAGTGGTTCGAATGCATGGAGTACCAGTTACGATAACATCTGATAGAGACCCGAGATTTACTGCTGCTTTTTGGAAGAGCTTGTAGAGTGCCCTTGGTACAAAGCTTCAGTACAGTACGGCATATCATCCTCAGACGGATGGCCAGTCCGAGAGGACAATACAGACCCTCGAGGACATGCTGAGAGCATGTGTTATAGACTTCAAGGGAAGTTGGGAAGATCAGCTTCATCTGGTAGAATTCGCCTACAACAACAGTTATCAACAGAGTATTCAGATGGCCCCATTCGAAGCATTGTATGGCAGAGCGTGCAGAACTCCAGTATGTTGGGATGAAGTCGGGGAAAGAAAGATAACAGGCCCAGAGTTGGTTCAACGATGGATGCCGTGGCGATGATCGAAAGATTGAAATCAGCGCAAAGCGGAGCATGAAAAGTTACGCAGATAAGCGCGCTGAGGTCTTTGGAATTCCAAGTTGGTGATCACGTTTTTCTAAAAGTGTCACCAATGAGGGAACTTCGCTTTGGTAAGAAAGGCAACCGAGTCCGAGATACGTAGGTCCATTTGAGATTCTTGAAAGAATCGGAATCTTAGCGTATCGTCTTGCGTTGCCGCCAAGATTGGCGCAAGTGCATGACGTCTTTCACGTGTCGATGTTAAGGAAGTACGAGCCTGACCCGACCCACGTGCTCAATTTCGAGGAATTGGACGTGGATGACCGTGTGTCATACGTTGAAAGACCGGTCCAGATTGTCGATCGCAAAGAGCAAGTTCTGCGTACAAAGACTATTCCCTTAGTCAAAGTGGTCTGGCAACACCACGGTACAGAAGGAGCGACATGGGAGACTGAGGAGTCAATAAGAGAATTGTACCCCCACCTTTTTGATCAAGTCTTGTAAGATTTAAATTTCGAGGACGAAATTTTTATAAGAGGGGAAGAGTTGTGACATCCCAAATTTTCAACCCTGTCTTCTACTGAATAAATCGGGCATTTCATTAACGCGTCTATAGGGTTATTCTCAGAGCCGATCACTCTTGAGATAACTAGACTATCTAGGGAAATGATTAAGGAATTTTAAAGCAATAGACTTGAGAACTCGATCAGGAATCGGCTTCGACCTGTCCATCTTTAGAGGTCACTACGTACGATTAAAAAAATCGATTTGAAATCGAGATAGACGGATCGATAGAGATATGTGACTAATCGTGGGTGACACCACTGAATTAGAAAATACTCGTCGGCCGACACTAGACTGATTTTCTTATCGTTTTGGTACCCTGTATCCGTAATTGAATTCTCGAGATTTTCACGACAATCAAAAGTCGCCAATGAGTCGAGTGGGTTCATAGTGGCTCGAAGAAAATCGACCACGGGTCATTTGCCTTAAAAAGTTCTGAAAACTACCCGATAGTCTAGGTCACGCTAAAAACGCGCCAAATGAAAATTAACCGCCAATTCGAGTCCGATTTCAGAAATTGAAGTTTTGGCCATGTCACAATGAATTTTAGGAGCATCGACTCAGTCTCAGAAGATTTTTCGGAGATTCGGGAAATTTTACGGAAAACCGTTTCGGACGTCGCGGAGAGTTGGCAAAAGTTCAGATTGGCTAAATTAATGGGAAATTTGACTTTCGGGTTGAGCCTGTGTGTGTCGGAGATTTATAGAAAATATCTTGGGATTTTTCTACGTCGAAATTGGACCTCAATTTGAGAATTTATTGGAGAAATTGAAGTTCAAATGGTAAAATTCCCCAAATTCGTGTCCCCCCCTCCTACCATTTTTGACCAATTGGAAAGTCTTCAAGAATGCATGGTGGATCATTCTGAGCCCAGTAAATTATACTTGGCTTAGATAGATTTTGTGAAAGATATTTTGCAAAAGATCCAACCAAGTGGAGCCCAACTCTTCCTCATCCTCTCCATCTTGCTGCCGTGAACTACTTCTCTCTCTCCCTTCTCACTTTCCTTCGTGCGACAACCTCCCTTTTTGCTTTCCATTACCAACTGAAGAAGATCGATAGACCAGCTGCACTGAAGACCGAAGCCGCGTCCTCCACTGGGATTTGTCGGCAACAAATCAATTCCCATCTTCATCGGTCAATCTCCAGCGAAACAGCCCCTCATCCGTGCAAAGATCCGTCGCCAACAACACCTGCAAGCTGCCAGGCGTCTTCCACTTCTTCGGTCAACATTCTTCTCCACGTTGAAGACTCCACGAAGACCCCACTCACCGAAGCTCTCTTCTCCTCTCCACGCGTCCATGGCCTGCAACTCCACGGTCAACAAAAGCAGGTTCTCTCCACCTTGTTGACCACCGAATGAAACCACCGAGGAAGCCTGCATCCGTCCGCGAGAATTTGTCCCTTCTCCACCAAGGTTGGTCGGCCACTCACGCCACCCATCCCCAGCTCCGTTTCTGCTTCAATCTTGCCGCGCCAACCTCAAACGAAGGAGCTCCCTTCGTCCGCGTCTCCAGCCACGACATCCAGCGAGTTTCGTGAGCCCATCTCCATCAAACACGGCCCAGCATCCAGCCCACGCAAGTTCAGTTTCAGTTAGTTTTTGGAGGCCCATCTTCACAGCAACAGGCCCATCCAGTTCAGCTTATTCAATTGAATTGAAGCCCAAATTTTCCAGCACTTGAAGCCCGTGAAAATAGGCCTACTTGAAGTTCAGCCCATTGGATTTTAAACCCAGCGAAATTTGTTGGTCCAGCAGCCATCTCAGCGAAGCCCATCAAAATTTGAAGCCCAGTCCAAGCCCAAGCCTAGAAATTTCTGTGGGCTTGCGTGGGCTTGTAGGTCCGGCCCAAGTGTCCGTCGACACCGCCGAAAGTTCGATTTCGGCCGCCGTCGCGTCGCCGTTGCGGTGATTCGATCTCCGTTATTAATCAAGTGAGTTTTTCTCACTAATGCTCTATTAGTTTGCTAAATACGTTTAGGGGTTGGTTAGATTTAATTAAATGCAATTAGGTGGTTAGATTAGTTTAGATCAATTAAATTAGAGACTTAATGATGCATGTTAGGTGGTTAGAAATAGACATTAGCAAGTAGGCATGCCATGTTATTTATGGAACGAGTCTCGATAATTTCCGAGTTCATATTGGCTTCCAATTAGGCCATAACGGGCCTAAGTTGGATTGATTACATTTATTTAATATTTTTCGTAATTAATTATTTATTTATTTATTTTCCGGAAATTAGGCTGGGATAGCCGACGACCGAAATTTTGTGTCGATTCCAATGGTGCTTTCTGTTTATTTATTCGAGGATCAGATTATGAAATTTTAGTGAAATTGGTGAATATGAGAAATTGTCCCAAAATTGGAAAATGTCGGTACTTGAAGGGAAGGTAACTGTGTGAGGTTGTGAGTTGGACAAAAAAATTGCCAGGTGGGGCCGTGATGCCACCAAGTTGAGAACATTTGCCAGGGGGCCGTGATGCCACCAGATTGAGTAAAATTGCCAGGTGGGGCCGTGATGCCACCAGATTGAGTAAAATTGCCAGGTGGGGCCGTGATGCCACCAAGTTGAGAACATTTGCCAGGTGGGGCCGTGATGCCACCAGATTGAGTAAAATTGCCAGGTAGGGCCGTGATGCCACCAAGTCTAGAAAATTTGCCAAGTGGGGCCGTGATTCCACTAAAAATAAATTATGCCTATAGGGTCGTGATTCAGAGTGAAGAATGAAGAGTCGGAATGACCATGTAATGGTTTTGATGACATGTAATCGACTGAGTCGATTGATCGTTAAGTCGACCTGATTGATTGGGTACTATGATTATCAGTATTTATTATTTGAAATGACTTGCAGGAAGGAAACTGAAGCCAAGGTAAGTATTCTGACCCATGATGTGCTTAGGTAGCCCTTAGGGCGTATTAGTTTACTAATCGGGTCTTAGTGGGTAGGACTCGCTGAGACGTGGTCTCATTGGTTATTGAATAACCATTTCAGGACCCTGAGGAAAAGCTGAGGAGGAAGAACCTGAAGAGGAGAAAGTATTTTGAAGTAGAAGATGATCCAGAGAGGGATCTTGAATATAACCCAGATGTGGATTGAGATCCCATCCCTCTTGTGAACCCTGTCTTAGTGTAGATAGGTGTGAGACTTTTATGCTGTAAATAGTATTGTAAATATACTATGAGTTGTGTTGTTAATGAAAGTGTGGTTGTGAATTTCAATAGGAAAAATATGGCCTGCTTTCCTATCCCATTGTTTTATTGTCTGGGGATTTATAATAGCTTCCGCATGCGTATTAAAAAGAAAGGGTCGGCGATACATTGTCCTGGGATATCGCATTTTAAAATCGACCAAGTAGAAGGATGTGTGCGTGCCCGAGGATCGGGGCGTGACAATTTCCATTGAGATTTCCCTATATTCATTTTTATATTACATGTAAAATCGAACCGCTTTGTAAGCTTCAAATATGCAAGGTCCTATTTCCCTTGTAATTGTTCGATGTAATTAATGAAAATTCATGGATTTATTCTTTTTCATGTGATTTTTAGAAAAGGGACATTCGGATTAAATATTGGTTGTTGTCCTTTTCGATTATATAATTTCTTTTGAAGAAATTTTGATGAGATGATGTTATATGATGCTGAGATCATATACGTTTCTTATCACTATTTCATCTCAAGAAAATATAGAATTGACAAGAGTTGTATTTTTCTTGATCTCCTTTCATCACATATTGATTCGAGTTCCTTCTTTTGAAAATGTATTAAAAGACGGCTAAGAAGCATTTCATAATACACACTCGTCACCAAGCAAGGATGGAGAACGAGGATATCCGTACTTTCATCATTACTATGGAGAATCAAATAGCACAAATGATGGTGCTATTGACCGATCTCTCCAATCAAGTCAAGAATTTGACACCTATAGCTCCTACTGCTACAAATCTTCCCACCGCACCTATTAATGTGTTGGTGGTTGATCCCGTCAGGAAAGAACTTGCTAAAGAGGTTTTTACTACCATCCCAACTGTCATAGACCTAAAGGCTCCATCTAAGGTGGTCCTTACTCCCCCCTTTAATAAAGAAAGTTCAAGATGCCTTGTGAAGATCAAGGAATGCCTATGCATGCTGTAAGACTATCAACTTCAAGGTTTGATAGACTGTCTCCCTCCGTTAAAGTGAAGGTCCCAGAATTTTACAAGGAGTCTAAGTTCACAAGGAAATATGATGGCGTTGGGTGTCCAAAGACCCACTTTAAGTACTATTTGGGCAAGATGGCCTGTTATTCCAACAATTTTCCTCTCCTCATCAATTTATATCAAGATAGCCTCATTAGCCTTGCGTTGATCTGGTTCATCAAGTTGGATTTGGAGAAGACCCATAGCTGGGAGGATCTTACAGATGAGTTTTTACAACAATACAAGTTCAACACCGAGATTGCCTTGACTTAAGAGGAGATGGTTCGAGTTGATAAGAGGAGGATTGAAATGTTTAGGGCATATACTCAAAGGTGGAGAGTCACCGCATCTCAAGTCAAGCCATCTTTGTCCGAGAAGGAAACTATGCAATTGTTACTTTGAGCCATGCCTCGAGATTTTTTCAAGAAGATGTATAACAATACCAATATCATTTTTATTGCATTGGTTGAATTAGGAGAACATATCGAATGAATCATGTGAGAGGATAGATTGTTTGAGACAATGACTAGTAGATTTGCCCCTATTGACACCTAAATTTTGGCGACCTAGTCATTTATTCAATGCATAAAAATTAGGGATTATTTTTTAACTCCTAGAAAAATTAATTAATTAATTAATTGCATAACATATAATTTTAGGTGCATTTATTTTTAATTTGTATTTACATTGGATCGGTGACGGATGGGTTTGATTTGGTGGTTTTGAGTTTTAAATTGACAGGCTAGGCTAAGCCCACGAAGAGAGAAAAATTGGCTCAAGGCCATTTTTTTATGATCGAAAATTATCTCATGGAAAATAGAGATTTGAAATTTTTTCCGGATATGTTGGGGATTTTTCAATATCTTTAGATAGGGCAAGTGTGACAAAAAAATATTGCGAGCTCATCTTTGCGAGATTTCAAATTTGAAAAAAAATCCTATTGCAATTTTGAAAAAATCGGTAGAGAATATTCATTTTTGCAAAGGAAATTTAGAAGAGATGTGGAAAATAAAAAAGTAATATTGCGTGTGGAAAGAAAATCTTCGTGGATGTTGATTTGGAAAAATTAAAATCCTAATCCGTGGCCTATAAAAATGTTGTTCGCATAGAGTTTTGCTAAATAAAAAAAAGGAAAAGCAGAGAGAGAGTACAGAGACAAAGAAGAGACGCGCAGCTGCAGAGAGGAAAAAGAAATGCCAACTGTTCTTTTTATTCACTGGACTTTCCACCGGTTTTTGCTACTCCGCCCAGGCCCGCGCCGCCGCGCTTGCACCGCCGCACCTCCGTCAGCCCACCCTTGGCGGCCGCCGTTCTGATCGCGACATCGGAGCTCCGCCTCACCCACAAGCTCCGTTGTCGCATCTGACGTCACTTCTACTGGCCGCTGCATCTCCGAGTGACCCACTACACTAGTAATGATGCCCCTGCTTCGCCTCTGCTTTGATGCCTAGTAGCCCTCGCCGGTCACTGTTGATTCGCCTGTGACGATGCTACCGTCCCTGTTCTGTCCACGATCTACCCCGAAGCCCACCGCAAGCTCGCGCCCCGCAGCAACTCGCGCTAGTGACACCGCAGTAGCTCGCCACTGAACCATAACCGGGCACAGAGCCACCATACGTCTGCCTGATGACCTTGCGACCATCCCCGACACCAGCAAGTCCGGAACCACCAGCCACCATCTTTGCACGCCGCTCAACCTTCCCCTTCACGTGACGCTTGCACCTGTAATGTCCCTGCTTGCCACTAGTCTGCTCGCCGCCGGTCCACTTGCCCTTCATTGGAGCTCCGAACGCCAGTAGCTCCACCGCCGCGGGTTGCACACCACCACGAGCCGCAAAGCCTTTTTTGGCAAAAAAGCAAAAAGGAAAAAGAAAAAGAAAAAAAATCAAATTAGGTAGATTTTTTTAATTTACTTTATCTTTTTTTTTTACTTTTATTTTAATACTTTGATCCTTTGTTTGAAATAGTCATTGATATATCATCAAAATTTCCGACATGAAGTAGCCTCTTAAATTAGGGATTGACAGTTCGATTTTCGTGCCTCAAATCCGACTCACAATCGCTTGGAAAATCCCCAATCCGATCTCACACTCGAGATTCAATTCGTGATTTATTTAAAATTGACCAATCCGATCCCATGTGCAGGATATGATTTGTTAATTTATGGATATCGATCTTATCTTGCTGGATGTGCTGTCATGTTATTTGAATCGACTTTGTTTTCGTAAAAAAAATTCCAAAAAAAATCTGAGTTGGATTAGGTTTGTTTTAGAATATTCCTTGTCTTAGGGTTATCTTGCATATTTAGAATAGGAATTTTATTTCGAATTTTTAAAATTAAAAATAAAAAATCAATTTAGGATGCTAGTTTTTTTTTTTTTAACTTAGGTTGCACGTTTAATTATTTGACAATTTTTAATTTCGAATTTTATAAAAAAACAACACAAAAATCATCATGCATATGCCATATAGAATTATAGCATTCTTTGTACGGCATTGGATATTAGGATAAAATTACATGTTTAATTTCAAGTTTAGATAGATTTTTTTAGATAGATTGCATCTTAGGTTAGAGATTATCAAGTTACGATAATATCCTAGTTTAAATTAAGATTTGGCCTAACCCAATTCTTAATATAAGTTGGATAGAATCTTAATCTAGGTAGATAATTTTTGCATTTTTCTTAATTTCGAATTTCATGAAAAAAATTGTCTTAGAGTAAATTCATTTCATTCTTTAGGATAAATTCATTTCATTCTCTAGGATAGATTGCATACTTTTTAAGAGAATAGAATTATAATGTGCACATCATATAGAATTAGATTCATGAAATGCACGTCATTTAGTAATTGTTGCTAGGTTCATTTAGTTAAAAATTGCCCATCATTAGAATTAAGTCATTTGGTTATATTGCATTACATTGCATATAGATTAGATTTTATTAAACAAGAGAAAATTCTTTTAAAAAAAGATTGAGTGATTGCGTGTTAATTAGAAATCATATCTACTGTTGATGTGAATTCTGATCTGACATTGCAGATGCTTTCGTTGCCATGAGATAAGTCTTGCAATTTATTCATTGCTTTATCTGGGTATTAAATTGGTGGTTTGCGCACCCGCATGATCACCTGACATGTTAGGGAAGTGAATTAAAATTAATTTAAGCCGTCTGCAACACATTTTTTTTTTCAAAATAAAATAGGAAAGTACCAAAAGGGCATTAGAGAAATCTAGCGTAACCAAGTCCTCGAACTCACAATCTTTGATTCGTATGAGTAAAATAATTATCCAATTATTTTATTTAGGTGTCTAATCAACCTACTGAAAATAGATTAGTGGCAACTCCTAGTTGAAAATCAATGGCATGTTAAGAATTTAAACCTAAGTCGTGAATTGGTATAGGTTTTGGAGAGTCTGAGCTAAGTTCAGACTTAGTAATCCATTAGCCTAATCGTAGGTGGTGCACCCGAAATTTAGGTCGTGACAGCCCCAATGAAAGATAATGAGTCCGCTGTAGAGATTACCTACATCCAGAATTCGTCTTCTTAAAAGACATGCACTCTTCTTGCTCATAAGCCAGTCATGGAGGCTGGGAGTTCTTCTCAAAGCTTTGACCATAAAGGGAAGGCCTCGCAGAGGCAATTCACCTCATTACCAAGACCAATGTCTTAGCTACTTCTCATACTGATCAATAATAGTTTAGTGGAGAGAGAAGTCCTGAGGGACAATCTGCCAAAATTCCTTGGTTTTGACCTTAACAAGACCTATGAGTACCACATGGGGAAAAAACGATATAATATGGACAAATGCTATGTCCTCCGATCAAAGATCCAAACTTGCTGGATAAGAAATTAGTATCCTTCAAGGGCTCAATGCTAAATGTCCAACAAAATCCACTCTTGAACCATGCTAAAGACGTCAATGTAATTTTTGGAGATGATGACAAGCACCCATTTCTTGTGGATATGCTTAAGTTGAGTCAATTGATCACCGAATAAAAGTGACATCTCTCGTGATAAGAAAATAGCTTGCATAGCTAAGTTGGCTGAGCTGGGAGTCATCCAATATGAGGATGGTGGAGCCGCTCAATGACCAATGACTTTAGTTGAAGTTGACTTGTCTGGCAATGACATGATTTCGAAAGTCATAAGAGAAGTTGAAGACCCAAGCATGGATGATCCTCAAGAAGATGATTGTCTAGCCTAAAAGGAAAAAGCCTTGATGTAACAAGAGGAAAGTTTAGATACCAGAAGTGAGGATGAGCATATAACTTCTCATGTGGACTATGAGTTCATCGAAAAAGCTCACAAGAGTGATGAAGTTGTCGATATCCTTGGCAAACCAAGTGGCAAATATGACTTTAAGGTGAAGTTTACACTGCCACCGAGTTTCTTCGTGGATGTAAAAGACATTGCCCTAAGCGGATGGGATGATAAAGTAGATCCATTCCACCCCATCGAAGGATGAAGAAGTCTATTTCGATGATGATGAATCTGAATACAACACCTCTCATTGGGATCGTGAATTCATAAGGAAGGCCCGTGAGAAGGGTGCGACAGTAGATACCTTTGGGTAGCCTAGTGGGTAGTATGACTATATGGTCAAGTATACTCCTCCTAATTTCTTTCATGATCCTAAGGACATCGTACCCAATGGATGGGGGATGAGTTTGATGATGATTTCGTGGCTATGATTGAGCCCGTTGTGATTGACTTGACTAAGGAGAATGCTACTCGTGAGGTCTGCCCTGATTGATGTAGATCACGTTGTATTGGGCCTTTTGGTTGACAACCTCGAAGCCATAAAGATCTCGAGTGTAGGTTTGGAACCCGTAGTCATTGAATTGCCACGTCAGATTGGTGAATGTTCAAAGACCAAAGCGCCTTCCACTTATAGCACCAAGGTGGTCTCGTAGAATTACAATGCCGATGAGATTGATGTCGTTACACAATCAAATCAAGTCCATCCACCCTGTGAGGGTGTTGAGAGCCATGAGTGATGAGGAAGTTGAACAACTCCTCAAGACATTCAAGATGAGTGAACCTAAGATAATTGAGTAGTTAAGAAAGATGCTTGCTCAAATTTCATTGTTGGAATTTTGTAAATGCTCTGATAGGCATAGGAATGCTCTTCTCAAAATTTTGAATGAAGTCCATGTGCCCGAGATGATTAGAGAGGTGCAATTGGAAGAGTTTATGGGTGCTAGACTAAATATCCTCTTCAAGAAGGATCTTCCTCCTGATTAGCAAGCACATACTAAGGCGTTGTATGTTTCTACTTAACAATTCAACACTAGGATCTTCAGGGTATTGGTCGACAATGGCTTCGCCCTGAATATATACCCTTTATCTACTCTCCGTTAATTGGGGATAAGCATGGATGGATAGCATTTGCCCTGTGATGACTCCTGTTAAAGCTTTTGATGGAATGAGGAAGGAAATATTAGGAGAGATCGACTTGCCATTGATAATTGGCCCCATCACGATCACCTAGATCTTCTAAGTGCTTGATATTCCGAGCAATTTTAGCTTGTTGTTAGGACGTCCTTGGATTCACACAGTTGGAATTACTCCTTCAAGCCTCCATCAGATGATGCACCTCAATGTCGATGGTAAGATTATAACCATTCGTTGCGAGAGAGATGTTGAGACTTTCCATAATACCGTCGTATCCTACATTGAGCCCGAAATCATGGGAGAATCGAGCTACCACTCATTTGAGCTCATTTTGGTTACTCATGTACCTGTTGGAACGATCATGAGGAAGCCTCGATTTTCAATTGCATCCATAATGTTGAGCAAAGTAACGCTCAAGAATGGATTCACTGCTGATAGGGTTTGGGCAAGCTTGCCCAAGGTATTCAAAGCCCCGTTGAGGCAATTAAAAGGAAAAAGCATGAAGGCCTAGGTTACCAAGGCAAACGAGAGGGTCAAGGTAACCAAAAGGGCCCAAACATTAAAGACAAGAACTACAGATTCCTTCTACCTCCTTCATTGAAGGATTTCTTCCTTGGGCCGCCGAAGCTCCTATAAGAAGTGGAAGCCATTACCTATCACTTTGCTGACCTGTTTGAAGATGGCATTGTTAGTACCATTGGCAAGACGAAGAGCCTGCTGATCCCACTGTGTTAAGGATGTTCCCATTTTCTACTTTTCTTTTTCAATTGTATTCCATTCAATTCTCTCTTGTGAGGGAATTCCGTTTGTTCATTGCATTCATATCTTGTAATAGTTTTGATCGAAAACTTTATTGATCAAAGACAATATATGTCTTAGTGCAGTTTTTGCATATCAATGAAAATTCACTTTTTATTAATAGATGTGTGAGGTATCCCAAACCATTCCTATGATGATGCTTTGAGCCCTGGGCGTCCACACGAGCTATAGTTTCAAAACGATTTAGTGGAACGAGGATGTTTGATGACATGAGGGTGAGTTTCCAATCAATTTTTCAAAATCCTTGAATTTGAAAACAATTCTTTTCATGACATACACATGCATTGCATTCATTATTCTTACATACTGACCATTTATGGTTGCATCTTAGGCATAACACTTTGCATTATTATAATAGTCATATGCATGGCTTGGATTTTAACTCAAGAAATCTTGGTGAACCCGATTATTCTAATTCAGAGTATGAAGACGATCCCAAAGTTATTGAAAGGGAATGGCTCAGACATAAGGAATCCAAACCTCCTATCACGGAACAAACAATCGCTATGAGTTTAGGAGATTTAGAAAACCCCAAAGAAACTAAGATTGGGGCAGGTCTTTCTCATATGGATGCTAATAGATTGATCAAGCTCCTAAAAGAATACTAAGATGTTTTGGCTTGGTATTATGCCGATATGCTTAGTTTAGACCCTGATATTGTGGAACACACATTGCCTCTTAATCCTAACATTCCACCCAAGAAGCAGAAGCTCAGAAGAACAAAACCTGAGTTGTCTAAGAAGATTGAGGAAGGAGTTATGAAACTGTTGAAAGGAGATTTCATTGAAGTTACCCACTATACCCGGGTCCGAGTATGTGTCGACTACCACAACCTAAATAAAGTAAGCCCAAAGGACGACTTCCATTTGCCACATATTGACGTTCTAATTGATAGTACAATGGGATTCAAATTGTTCTCCTTTATATTCTCTGGTTATAACCAAATCCGAATGAAGGAAGAGGATAAGACTAATACGACTTTTATCACCGCATAGGGGACTTTTTGTTACAAAGTCATACCCTTTGTCCTGAAGAATGCAGGGGCAACTTATCAGAGAGCTATGGTGGTGTTGTTCCACGACATAATGCATAAGGAGATTGAAGTTTATGTCGACAATATGATTGCTAAATCAAGACAAGGCGAAGATCACATCGAGGTCTTGAGGAAGTTATTTGACCAACTAAGGAAGTTCAAGTCGAGACTTAATTCTGCAAAATGTATATTTGAGGCAAAGTCTAAGAAGCCCATCGGATTCATGGTTAGTAACAAGGATATCGAGATCGATCCCTCTAAGGTGAAAGCCATAAGCGACTTAAAATCTCCTTTCACTGTCAAGGAAGTCCAAAGCTTATTAGGAAGGTTGTATTATGCGATGGGGTTTATATGCAAGCTGTTAGAAACTGCAAAGCCATTCTTCAAGTTGTTGGAGAAGAACACTAAAGTCAATTAGGATGAAGAATGCCAGAAGTCCTTTGAAGAACTCAAGTGATATCTTTTGTAACCACTAGTTTTGGAACCGCCTACTCAAGGTGTGTCATTAATATTGTATCTTAACACCCATGACGAATCCTTGGGAGCCATGTTAGCACATAAAGGACCGAAGGATGGGATAAAGCATGCCATATACTACCTTTGTAAGAAGTTCACTGCTTTTGAGGTCCGATATCCCAAGGTGAAGGAGACTTGTATAGCCCTCATATAGGTATTACATCGAGTAAGGCAGTACACTCTTCACCACCGCATCCTGTTAGTGACTAAGAATGACCCAATCAAATATCTTTTGGAGAAGCTTGCACTCATTGGAAGGCTCGCCAAATGATAAATATTATTCTCCTAATTTGACATTTGAAGCATGGTACAAAAATTCGTCAAAGGTCAAGCCATAGTTGACATGTTAGCTGAGAATCCCGAAAAGTCCGATAACTGGGATGAAGTAGACAAAAGAGTTTACATTGTTTCACATGACAAGTGGACAATGTATTTCGATGGTGCTGTTAATCTTTCTAGTTTTGGCACTAGGGCACTTTTAATATCCCCAACTGGTTAACACTATCATGTAGCCGCAAAGTTGGTATTCCCTTATACTAACAATATCTTCGAATATGAAGGTTGTATCCTTGGTCTATAGTTGGCCATCGATATGAAATTCTATGGTGATTCCGTACTCATCATTCTTTAGATAGAAGGTGAATGGCAAACGTGAGATGCGAAGCTAATTCCTTACCATTAGTATCTTGAAGACTTGGTTAAGGAGTATGATGAAATCTGCTTTCATTACCTGCCAAAGTCACAAAATCAATTTGCTGATGCTCAGGTGATCGTATTATCAATGTTACAAGTAACTGATGGCTTAAGCGTTGATCCCCTACAAATAGACATCCTTAGGAAGCCTATTTATTGCATACTCATTGAAGAAGAACATGATCATTAACCATGGTATTATGATATCATGAATTACCTCCGAAAAGGCAAATTTCCCTAGGGAAGTCAAGCCAATGATTGAAAATACCTAGCGAAATTGGAATCCAAATTCTTCTTTAGTGGAGGAGCTCTCTAAAAGAGGTCTTTCAACTCATTTCTATTGAAGTGCGTTGATGTATAAGAAGCCCAATTATTGATGAAAGATATTTACGAGTGAAAGTGTGGCCCGCATATGAATGGACACCTCATAGGTAGGAAGATCATGAGGCTAGGTTATTACTAGTTAACCATGGAAGCCAACTGCATTCAACATGTGCGGTGCTGTCACCAATATCAAGTATATGGAGACAAAATTAACGCTCCTCTTAATGAGCTACATCACATGTATGAGGCATGGCCTTTCTCCATGTGGGGCATCGATACCATTAGACGAATTAATCTCAAGGCATCAAATGGACACCACTTTATCTCAAGAAGTTTCATATTTGCCACTTCTCTATAAAAAGCATGGCTAAATTCATTCATCATGATTTCATTACTCCATATGGAGTTTCTGAAGTGATCATCACTAACAATGGATCAAATCTAAACAACAAAATGGTAGATGAATTACTCAAGAAGTTTCGTATTCGCCACTTGAATTCTTCTCCTTACCGCCCACAAATAAATAGAGTTGTGGAAACAGTGAACAAAAACATCAAGAAGATTCTAGCCAAGACAGCCAAGAACTATCATGATTAGCATGATCGGTTGCCATATGCCTTAATGACTTACCAAACTTCTATTTACACTTTAACTGGGGCAACGCCATACTCATTGGTATATGGAATGGAGGCCGTATTACTCATGGAAGTGGAAATCCCTTCATTAAGGGTACTTAAAACTATCACGACCCCGACTCCATCCCCAGGGTCATGCGCAACAAGGGTTATTTTCAGAGGTTGGGACACCTGGAGTGCCATAACTTGACACGGAGGGATACTTAAGTGCCATAACTTTGAAATGGTACACTTAAGTGCCAATATCGGAGTAAAATGAAACACTTAAGTGCCAATCCGGCCAAAAACTGGCCAAAATGCAGACATGGCATTTTCCGGCGACATGCTTAATTGATGTGGCAATTTAAAAAAAAAAAAAAAGCACACGTGGAGGAGGAAAATGACGTTGCCCCATTCACTGTGCATTTGTCCAAACTAAGTGACGTTGTTTTGCTTATTTGAATTTTAACCTTTCGTCAGTTCACACCAGGTCTGACGTCCTCTCCATCGCTGTTCACAGCTCGCCATTCGCAGGTCATCGCTTGCCGTCGTCGCTCGCCGTCATCGATTTGCTTAGGTTTTTTCTCTTCTTCCTCTCCTCTGTGGTGAAATTAAGGCTCCGACTCGTTTATTAGGGCTTAGGCTTAAAATTTGGGGATCGGCTGGGAAAACTCAGGCTTGGTATGAGATTTATGGCTCAGATGTGGTGCTACAATCCTATTGGAGGGTTCGAATTGACAGTTTAGGAGCGGCCTTGAAATGTAGGCTCGGTGTAGAGCTCGGTGGGGGGAAAATTAGGGCTCGGTGTAGGGCTCGACGTCGCCTCATCCACTGTGATGTGTGATTCATTCAGGGTGTTGAATTGTGATGTGCGAAAGTAATTTGTAGTGGTCGAATGTGAAATGTGCGATGGTGATTGGTGATTATTAGGGTTTAGAGTATTGGACTTTGGACATGTTCGAATCAAAGGTTGTGGGGATGGGGACTTCTGGGTATTTTTTTTAATAAATTGCATTGTTGAGGACCCATGCTGAGAAATCTCTCCATATTTTAAAGGAATGCGACGGCATAATCAAAGTAGTTGTCGGGTCCCATCTCTATTTGTCCTTGTCTTGATGCCTCTTTTCAAGCTGCAGCTGTCGTCTGACCTATGCTCTCTTTCTTCTTTTCTTTAATAAAGAGTGTAGGGACATCCACTTGCAATTATCTATCCTTTGTGAATGTGGTCCCAAAAGTTAATTGTATATTTATCCTCTTTTGTCGCAGAAATGGCGCATGATAAAGACTATGATGCTGTCATCGTTTACTATGGTGATAATTTTGTGATTGGGGAGGATGAATATGAGTATGAGGGGGGGGAATGAGGGTACTATCTTTGTAGATATAAAGAATGCATCTTATATTGGATTTGTTAGGGATATAGTGACATTTTTGCCTTCTAGAGTACACAAGTTACTGTACTATGTTCCTGGGAAAGGCTTGAGAGATGGTTTGAGAGTTTTGGAAGATGATAATGGTTTTAGGAATATTTTATATCATTATCTTCTTGGCGAAGAGGCTAAAGTATTTGTTGAAAATAATAGTGATAGTGAGGACGAAGATGATAACAAAGATAACACCCAAGTAGGAGAATGAGAAGATGGTATTCAAGCTAGTACTGAGGTTAGGGATGAAGTAGGGCATGATAGACAGGATGGGGAGGAGAGGGGCGCAGATGCTGTTCACCAGAGCGATTGTAACATAGGTGATGTCACAATCACTGAATTAGATTGGAAAGTAGCTGAATCCAGTGACGGTGATGATGACGATGACAATGAAGGGTTGGCTGCTGAAGCTAAAAATTTATTAATCTTAAGTGACGCCGGCGATGAGGAGCTTACATAGTCAAAGAAAAAATAAAAGGACTTTTTGTCAAATAGATTTGCAACTTTTCATGTAACTGATGAAGTTCCAAACAGAGACGAAGGCCTTGCAAATGTTGGTGTTGCTAGCTAGGTCCTAGAGACAGATTATGAAGAAAGCATCGACACCGCAACTTCCCAGGACGAAGTTGAAGAAGATCAACGAGCTGTGTGTAGAAGGAAAAGTAAATTGCATTCCTATGATCCATCTGTTGCCTCTCCTACTTTATTAGTAGGCATGAAATTCCATGATGCAATACAATTTAGGGAAGCTATACTGAAGAACTCCATTGCTACACAAACAAATATTGATTTCATTGCAAATACCAAGAAATTTGTAAGAGCTAGGTGTTCGCAACAAAACTATCCATGGAAGATTGACGGTGCGTTTGTTAAGAAGAGTGGATCTTTCCAGATTAGAGCCTACCAAGAGGAACACACTTGTTCCATTAATTTTCAAAACAAAATGGTAACAAGCGCATGGTTGTCTAAGCACTTCTTCGATCTAATCAAGCTGATGCCCGATATGAAAATTATTAACTTTAGGATACTGGTGAAGGAGCGTGCAGGCATCAATATATCTAGGAATCAGTGCAAAAGAGTAAAGCACAAGGTGATAAAGATACTTATTGATCAGTATGCTAAGGAATATGGGCTGGTGTGGGAGTATGCTTGGGAGTGTAGGCTGCAAAACCCTACAAGTAGAGTGTATGTAGAGGTGGTTGAGAGACCACTTCCTGATCATGGGACCAAGTTCGATAAGTTCTATGTGTGCTTTGATGCATGCAGACGAGGATTTTTAGCTGCTTGTAGACGGATTATAGGATTGGACGGCTGTTTCTTGAAGGGCTTGTGCAAGGGAGAATTGTTGGCAGCGATTGGAAGAGATGCGAATAACCAAATGTTCCCACTAACTTGGGTTATTGGAAAGATTGAGAACAAGGACAATTGGTCATGATTCTTGAAAAATCTGATGGCTGACTTGGAGATAACAAACGGGGAAGGGTGGGCATTCATGAGCGACCAACAAAAAGTAATGCTTGCTTTTTGAAAAATTTAGTCAATAGTTTGCTTTGTAATATGAACATGTAATTTGCTCTAGTATTTCTTACTTTGAATTATTGCAGGGATTGGTTCTTGTAGTAGCCAAGTTGTTGCCCCATGCTAAACATCGAATGTGTGTGCAGCACGTATACGGAAATTGGGCAAAGACCTACAAAGGGGATAAGCTGCAATTATAATTTTGGCAATTAGCAAAGAGTGCAAACATGGCTGACTTTAGAATAGCCAAAGAAGGACTGCTTCAGTTGACAAAGGAAGGTAGTGCTACCCTATTTCAACTAGAATCGAAGCATTGGTGCAGGGAATTCTTCAGTGAGGAGTTCAAGTGTGATAACGTCGACAACAATATTTGTGAAGTATTTAATTCAAAGATAATAGATGTTAGATGCAAATCGGTCATCTCAATGCTTGAAGATATACGAGTTGCGGTTATGACGCGGCTGCAGAAACAAAGAGATGAGGCTGCAAAGTAGACAAGACAATATGGTCCTAAGGTTGCCAAGAAATTGGACGAGAACTTGACTACAAGTAGGCATTGTCATCCCATTTGGAATGGAGATGATGGATATGAGATAATGAAGGGTGCTGATAAGTTTGTTGTCAATCTATGAAGTAGGAAGTGTTCATATAGAGCAGGGCAAGTAAGTGGAATTCCATGTGCACATGCCATATATGCCATCCAGTTGAAGGGCGACAATATAGATGATTACATCGATGATTGGTACCATAAATCAAAATACCTTACTTCCTATCAGTTCATGATGCAGCCAATTAGAAGTAGCAAGTTTTGGAAGCCCACGGATCATGAAGCACCTCAACTTTTGCCACTGAAGAAGAAAATTGGAAGGACAAAACGAAGACGAAGAATGGCGGAGGGAGAGGTCTCAGGTCAGCAAAGAATGAGCAGGCAGGGTGCAAAGATAATGTGCTCTTATTGTCGCCTAGCAGGCCACAATATTAAAGATTTTCAATTGAGGAAGCAATAACAACCGTTGAGGCAAGGTGAAGGGCCTAGTGAAAAGACAGTTAGAGAAATGCACACAATAGGGCCAAGTAAGTCGACTGTTCTTCAGTCAACAAGTAGAACCCCGGTAAGTCATGAAATTTATTTTATGTTTATGTTGCTTTGTCGTTTATCATAAAAATGTACATAATATCCTATTTGGCGTTGTATGTAATGTGTTTGTTAGGTCACAAGAAGAACCTCAGTAAGTCATGAAACTGAACAGCCTATTCGAAGAAGGCAAGGTAGAAGACAGCCAGGTGAAGGATTGGCCCAACCAGCATCACGGCCAACTGAAGGATTGACCCAAGCAACATCACGACCAGCTGAAGGATTAACCCAAGCAGCATCACGGCCAGTGCAGTCGACTGTTCTTCAGCAGCGAAAGAAATACCTAGTGGTAAATTCAACCATTTGTATTCAGTTTTTCATTTTCTATATATTATTATATGTCTCAATATTATATTTATGGTATTTTTTGGCTTCTTTCTCAGGTTCGAAGAAAGCAAGTTGGAACTCAACTGCCAACTGAAGGGCCATCACAAGAGCCACCTCAAGGATCATCACAGGGGCCACCAGAAGAATCACTGCAAGGGGCACCACAAGTACCACCACAAGTACCACCAGAAGGCCCAATAGAAGGAGATGTCATTGAAGTTGAAGGGCTACACAAAAGGACAACTAGAACAAGGTTAGGTGAAGGGGCAGCTACACAAAGGCCATCTAGAAGGCGCCCAACTGAAGAATTGGTCGAAGAAGCCCCGGCTGTAGCTGAAGGGCCCAAGAAAGCAAAAAAAAAGAGCCAACAAATCACAAGTTCTTGAAAGTGATGCCCCTATTCAAACAAGAGGAGCACTTGGGAAGAAGTTAAGACAATATGGCTATGGCCTTTATACATATGAGCGTACTGGAATAGTTATTCTCAATGTAAGTTTTATTGACTGCATTTAATTTAATTTATGCTATAGACTTTTGCTAACAATTTATTGTTTTTTTGTAGCTTGGGAGAAGTTCAGAGGTTCTTATCTTAGGCCCAACTCAAGAATCAACGGCTGCACCAACAAAAAAGAAAACATCAACTGTGCCAACAAGAAAGAAGAGAAAGAACCCAGCTCTAGCTTTAGCTCCAGCTCCAGCTCCTTTTGAATCAATTCGGCCTAGGACATTTGCAGCTCCATCTGAGTCAGTGGATACTAAGAAGGTTGAAGAAGGAGTTGCACGTCTAGTTAGAAAGAGTGCAGGAATTATGAATCAAGTGAAAGGCCCATCAAAAGGAGCATGAATAGGAGGTGTCGTGCATATTGATTGATGAGATGAGATGTGATAGGATTTGTTGAGCTTAGGAGTCAAAACAGTTATGTAAACGTTGATTTTGTCAGACTTGCTATGAATGGTTATCTCTTTTTTTTTTTTCTTTAGTTTGTCATTCATTGATGTTGTCAGACTTAATTTCAATATCAATGAAATGATCTTGCGCTACTTGTCAATTTATGTTATTGTTGTTTGTCATGGATTCTGCTTTTACTTGCTGCTGCTGGTGTTGGTGTTCTGTGGTGATAGCTGAAGTGCTAGTGTATCTGGTGGTGGGGATGGTGATGTTTGGTGGTAATGAGTTTGTTGTTGGGGTGCTAGTGTATCTGGTGGTGGGGATGGTGATGTTTGGTGGTAGTGAGTTTGTTGTTGGGGTGCTAATGTGGTGGCTAGGGTGCTAATGTGGTTGATGGTGATGCCCGATGATTATAGGTTTGTGGTGGGGTTACAGGCTTAAGTAGCGCACCTACACCTGGTACAAGTATGCAGTTTGCATATCTTACACCATGTGTACTGGTGCAAGCTAATGCAAGGCTCAGCTTGTACTAGTACCTTGTGCAGCAACACCACCAGCATAGTGGTGGCTGGAGCGCCTAGTGTGTAATGTGGCTAGTGGTGATGGTTGGTGGTGCAGCCGGTGGTGGTGGCTAGCGCAATTTTTAGAGAAAACTCACAAAAAAATTAGCACTTAACTGTTCACTTTTAATTACAAGTGACACTTAATCGATCACTTTAATAATAGCTTGACACTTAAGTGATCCTTTTTTCATCGCGACTACCACTTAAGTGATTACTAAATACAACTTATGGCACTCGGGTAATCACTCATGTTTGTCTTGTATCTATATTGGTCTGCATCAAAACAGAGAAGATGATGGTAATTTAACTTACGGCAACTCCATATGACAGTACAAACAACAACAAAGCCACAATGATCTTGTGGAACAACACAAACTTCTTCGCATCTTTCAAAAAGAAAAAAGCCTACGTTTAATCCAGAACAAAATCATTTTTAACTATGGTAGTCGGAGAAACTTTTTCTCATTTTCAAGTACTTTACATTTCATCATAAAGTACAATAGACAACAAAATAACACCATAATAAACACTTGTAACACTTTCGTTCAATTTTTATCATTGAAACTTCATTCTTGAAAGGTTTAGTTGAAGATGCTTGAGCATGCATTGAGACTTTATTCTTGAAAAGTTTAACTGAAGACGCTTGAGTTTGCATTGAGTCAACATCATCCAAGTCGTCCACGAACACAGATGGAGATTGCTATCTTTTATGAAATAGATCCAATATCACCTCTGTGGCTCGGTCAAAGAACTTCGCATTGATCCATTTGAAGTATTTGCACTTCGACGCTTCTTTATATCAGGCGCCTCCATAAAATCTTCTCCCATGATTGATTTGAGTCTACGATGTTCTTCTTGGACTTGGTAACCCACAAAAACAAAAACGCTAGCCTTCTCCTTCGCTTCAGTGAGAGGAAATTGAGGCGCCGCTGCGAGTCCTGCTCTCCATTTCCAAGATTTGACGAAGGAATTTTGGGCAAATGAAAATTAGGGTTCGAGACTTGGATTCGAGCACTTCAATAGGGATTTTGGCCAATTTAGGGTTTTAGATTTGGGGCATTTGGGGAGACGACGTCATTTTTGGAAGATTTGTGACTTTTATTATGCAGACGATGTCGTTTCTGGTGAGTTAGAACCGACTTAGCTCTCCGGCGAGCCACGTAGGCAAAAAAAAGTAATAAAATATTACCATTTAAGATTTCCGGCAATGGTCGCCGGAGGTGGCACTTAAGTGTCCCACTAGAAAAGAAAGTGGCACTTAAGTGTACCGTTTTGAAGTTATGACACTTAAGTATCCCCCCGTGCCAAGTTGTGGCACTTGGGCTATTCTTCTGCCGTTATTTTCACAACGTCCTAAGCGCATTGCCATCCCATTTCTTTTTATCTTTTCATTAAGCACATGCAAAAGTGTACATAAAACACCCGAACAACAAGAAGTAGCCAGGAAAACAACCATTTAAAATATACAATTACATTAGTTATATCTACAAGTCCTTTTTGTCATGGGCTGTTATATTTACAACCATTAGATGCCCTATGCTCAAAAATGTCGGAGTAAGTCTTACCTCTTCTATCGAGACTACAACTCCTTTATACCTACAATTCTAAAAAACAACGAGGTGAGACATGGACTCAGTAAGTAAAACCACTAATTCTCTACTAGGATGATATCTCATTATCAAAATCTAGTAGGTACAACACTCGCAATGCAATATTGATGGCAGATCATTAGCAAACTTATTGCTACACCTCAACTACATGTAGATGTCCATTGCAACATGCTTCAATGCATGCTTACCTTTAGCTTGTCAATGAACATATCAATATATCATACTTATGTATATATCAGCACTAATGTAAATTCATTTATTGTCGTCCTGACTTAACTAGGCTCTCCTGACTCAACCGAGGCATCTAGCTTCAAGCTAGGCATCTTGGCTCAACTAAGGCATCTTGACTCAACCAAGGCATCTCAGCTCAACCGAGGCATCTTGGTGCTATCTTAACAAGGCATTTGGGCTTAACCTAGGCATCCGAGCTCAATCAAGGCACCCCAGGGCTAGTTTACCCAAGGCATTCGAGCTCAAACCCAAGCATCCTAGCTCAACCAGGGCATCTTGTTTAATTAACAAGGCATCGCCGCCAAAGCTATGTGGCGACGAGCGCTTTTTCCCTCTTTAAGTGCACACACAAGTGCATCACACAAGCCAATTTTTCATCTCTTATCTTAGCCAACATATGCAAGGCCAAGCAACAAGGGTTATTTTGGCTTGATAAAAGCTTATAGAATAAAAGAACAAATCTAATAATTAACCGATTTATAAATGGATAGATTCATTGATAGATAGAATCAACAAATGAATGGATTCAACAAGAAATAGATCCATATTCAATAAAGTCTGTCCAAACCAATAAATAGACTTGTCAACGAATAGATTTATAAGTTGACATATTCTATTGTAGGAAATTTCAGCAAAAACAAGTGAAACAAACATATTATAATTAGTAGAATTCTAGTAGAAAGAAGCAAAGCAAACATGCAATGAATCACCAAAATAAATATATTAGAATGACCATATTCTAACTACCCATATTGATGCAGAAAGAAGCAGAACGGACATGCAATGGATTTTCAAGACAAATATAATAGAATGACCAGATTCTAACTACCAGTATGAGACAGAAATAAGCAAAACGAACATGTAATGGATTTTCAAGGCAATTATAACAGAATAACCAAATTCTAACTACTCGAAATGAGGTAGAAAGAAGCCGAACAAACATGAAATGGATAATCAAGACAAATATAGTAAAATGACCAGATTTTAGCTACTTAGAATGAAGTAGAAAGAAGCAAAACGAACATGAAACGGGTTCTCAAGACAAATATAGCAAAATGATTAGATTCTAACCACCTAGAATGAGGCAAAAGGAACTTGAAATAATAATCAAGACAAATATAGTTGAATGACTAGAATTTAACTACTCAAAATGAAATAGAAAGGAGTAGAATGAACATGAAATGGTTATATAACAAAATGACTAGATTCTAACTAACTAGAATGAGACAGAAAGAAGTAGAACGAACATGCAATAAGTTATCAAGACAAATATAGCAAAATGAGCGCGTTCTAACTATCTGTAATCACATAGAATGAACTAGAACAAACCCAAAACAAAGCAGAACGAACTTGCTAAAAATTATCAAACCACTTAACGACCATCATACCTGCATCAAGACTTCGTCTCTCACCCAACCAACCAAGATAGAAGTAACTAAGTAAATTTAAGCTAACTTAACACTAAAAATTTCACTTAGCTCGAATGAACACAAACCAGGAACTACCGATTGTCTTTACCACATTAATTACTCTTGAATATGAAGCTTTGCTTTCCAAATTCTTGGATTGAAAAGCGAAAAATAACACATGTAGCTTTTGTTTGAGTTTTTAAGAAGAAACGAAAAAATGGGTCTTTGGCAAGATAAAATGAGTTTTGTTAAAATTAATTAAGATAATTTAATTCCTTGCAATGCTAAGTATAAAATTGCATGGTAATCTTTAGCTTGACGTGGCAATAACGCAAAATAAGGCCTTTGCACGTGGCCAAAGAAAATGTATGGAGAAAATGAGTCATTTTGAAATAATCCATACTTAGTTCAAGTGTAAAAGAATTTAACCACAAAATATTATATTTTAAGAATACATGGCCATGCAAACCTTTATTCAATGACATGTGACACTTCTAATTTTAACTTATAAATTTTATAATGGAAATTGTAGCAAGCAGAATGTACTCTCCTTCTTTTAGCACTATTAACACAAAGTATTCAACAACATTATTATCAATTAACTAAAACTTACGCGATTAATAACAACCATTAATTAGTAAGACTATAGTTATTTAATTAATACCGTTCTATTATTAACACAAACATAATTTGATTCACACGTCAAACCTGAGACGATTTAAGTTCACAAAAATTACTGGCCGCGTCTCATAAAATTTACAAATTCGATTAAAATCTCCACATGTGTGTCTGAATATTAAGGCAAATGATACTTAGCTCAAAATCTAAGTATCATTATCATAATATGAATTTCCAAATATTAATTAATTATAAATACAGAAATTCCAAATGTCACAAGTGTGCCTCATAAAACAAAGCCAATGCCAATGAAAAATGTTCATTATTAGAAGAACAAGATCAATGGTCATGCAAAAGTCCATTCATTATTAGAAAAACAAAAGAAATGCTTTGCAAAGCATCTGTTGCAAGCAAGGTCATTAGAAAAGAGAGCGAAGCTCCCATGTTTCAAAACGAAAAAGTCAAAAGGACTCTTGAGATATGTTGAATTTTAACAGTCAGACTTCTGAAAATTTTGTGATCATAATGATGCCACGATAATCATTCACTTTTATGCCCTTTTATATCAGAAAAAGTTTCTAGCCTTTCAAGTCCACCCGAACCAACATTATAACCTTTATCCAAAGTCTTTTTTGATTGGGATGGTTCGAGTTGAAGTGGGAATTTCACATAAGAGCTACCACTAGAAGGAATGGAAGTAATCATACCTTATCTTATCTTCAAGTTTCTTGACTTGTAAACTTAACGAAGATATTGATTGAATATTTTTTTCCTGGCCTCAAAGCACATATCTTTTATGTAAGCCATTGACCAAGCCTACATTATGGTCTCTTCAAAGACCTTTTGATTAACGAATTGTATTCATTGTGAACGTTTTCAAAAACCTTAGACATAGGTTATAAGATACCCCTCTAGTGAGATTGAATAACTTTCCCAAATCAAAGGATGGTAATAAAAGCGTTTTTTGAGAGCTAGTACGAAAGAACTTTTTGATTAGGTTATTTTCAATTTGGCATATTTGATTTAACCTTTAGATAGTTAATCAAACTTCATTTTGTTAAAATCCTCTCTGAAAGAATTTGATAATTGGTATCATTTACCAAGACATATTTGAATGATTTTACAAGATTAGCCTTTGAGTAATCTCAAAATTCTTTTTCAAATTCCCTAGTGAACTGGTTTTTGGTCATTCAAAACCATACCCTTAGTTTTTGAATTTTGGTCATCTTAAACCATCCCCATGTTTCGGCTATTTGGTCAGCCTAAACCATACCCTTTTTCTTAGGTTTTTGGTTAGTTGAAACCATATCCCTTAGGTTCTTGGTAAATCTTAAATCTCGTCCTTTAGGTTCTAGGTTATCCTCATAAATCTTAACTTTAGGTTCTAAGTCATCCTCACAAACCTTAACTTTAGGTTTTAGGTTATCCTTAAACCACTATTCTTCACAATAGTTATGTTTTTCTTCATTCCATTCCATGAGGGAGATGAAGAGAAAGATCCCAAGCATGAGTTCAAAAACCTCAATGAACGAAAGTAAGTAGCCAGATATATCTCTAACCAAATGTCATTTCCCTTTAATATTTTTTTTCTCCCAATGGAGTCAACTTAAAATTGTAGGTATCAATTTTTCTTTTAGTGGAACCTCTTCAAACTCTCATTGAAAGAGGGGCAGCCGCAAATACCTAATTTTTAGTTGAAGCTTCAAAAGGTAAAAAATCGAGATTTGGGTTTTCGATCATGACAAGAGTCAATTTCTTGACCAAAAAGTGTCCTTTTTCATTTTTTTTTTTTTTTTTTTTTTTACTTTGTTGTTTTTAAGCATTTTCCTATTCATTTCATATAAAAACCCAAAAAGTTAAACAATTGACTTTTGGTCAACCCTTTAACTGAAAGTCAACCTCAAGTCAAAAATTAGTTTTTCACTCAAAAAGATGTCAATTAACTTTAATTTCATTTTTGTCAAATCAATTTGTCAAAAATTTAAAGTTTTGACTCAAAAATCAACGTTTAGGAAAAGTCAACTAAACGATTAACTTTCGTTAAACTTTTGACCATAAAAATGGAAAAATAAAAAAAAAATCTTCAAAGTACTTTTTTTTAGTGCCAATTTGACTTTTGCATTGAAAATTTTACAAAATTTGATCAAAAACATTATTTTTCGAATTTTTCGATTTTAGGTTTGAAATCAACCCAAAATAAAATTAGTTTTATTTTAGTCATAATTAGGTGCAATTCCTTTAACAACATTTGGTCTAGGGATTATTTTTAATCCACTCGTTCATTTGAATTCGAGAATTGCCATTTTAAGCCCTCATTAGGGAGTCAAAATCGATTCTTTATCATTCACAAATGGACATTCATTTTCCTCTTATTTTCTTAAGATAAGTCCAAATCTAGTTTGTTTTGAGAATTTCACATAAGAACTTCCCAATTTGAAGAATTTCACTCTCTTGAATGTAAAAAAATCGAACCGTTGAGATTTAATTGAAGAAATTTAGATTGATCCATTCAAGATTATGGTTCAATTTCATGAATCAAGGTTCAATTTTAATATTAGACCTCAATTCATTTTTTGCCTAAGTCTCACAGCCTCAATTTAACGTCAATTTGAATGCATTAGGTCATTCTAAGCATGGGTAATTAGTCAAATAGGTTTATTGAAATATTCATTAAATTCTATTTCAATTAATTTGCAATTTTGGTCAAAGAATTACAAAATCGCTCATTTTAGCCTTTAATGCTTGATTGTGTGTACCTATGATTTTGGTCCATTGTTTTTCACAATAGTGATTCAATTGAGCCAATAAAAATTCTATAGATTGCATTTACGAGGTTTAATTGGCCTAATTAAATTTAAATTGGATAATTCTTTCTCAAATTGGACAAGATTTATTTTCGATTTGGCCCTTGAAGAACCAAATTGCATAAATTTTGAATCCATAAGAACCATATGGACGTGAGTTAGCAAGAATTGGCTAGAATTAGTCTAGAACCAATCAAACCAGCGTGAATCGGTCTGATCGGTCCAATCAATTGCTAGTGAGGCAGGCCGGTTCGACCCCTTGCCGGCCAGTTTTGGACCTCTGGCAATCGGTTCTGGGATCCTCACTATGTCAATTTGATTCTTGTGCCCTTGCATTTTCAGGATTTTGCGGATTAGCCCCTAAATTTCAAGAATTTACGATTTAGCCCCTAATTCGGCCTTAAAGTACAATTCTCATTTTAAGATCTAATTTTCACAAATCAGACCCATCTGATTGATTTTAGAATGCATCTTAAAGGTGTCTAGCTTTTTAAATATTTAATTTGGCCATTAGATCAAGTTTTTTACCATCGGATTGAGCCGACGGTCGAGATTGGTCGATTGAGACTAGTATCAAAGGATTTTCTCTCCATTTTTGAAAGGGGGGCTCATTTATGTAGAAGTCCAGATCAACTATCACAAAAACTCTCTATCTCTAATTTTTTCCTGCCCAACTCTCCTTTCTCTCTCTCCTTCCTTGTGCCACTGCCGATTCCACACCCACGCCGGCGGTCCCTCGACTAGCGTCCTCGACCAGCGACCTCTCTCTCTCTCTCTCTCTCTCTCTCATTGTAACCTCCGATCAACGTCGAGGCCGTCTGGAGCCTCCCGTCCAACCATCCCTTCCTCGTGGTTCAAGTACCAGCGTCCAAGCTGGTCTTGTGGCCGGTGACTTCTTCCTCACAGGCCAATGGTCGGTGGCTGTCTTGAGGTGATCTGATCACTCCCGATCGATCTCTAAGGGAGATCTCGACCCTGTAGTGGTCAAGGATCAATAGAAAGGTTGCCGGAGCATCTTCTGTAACCACTTCCTTCCACTAGCATTGAAGATCGGTCCAGTTTTTGGACCAGTTCTGTTTTGAACCAAAACTGGCGACCTGGCGGCCCTTTTTTGCTTGTCAATTAGCTCAGCAGCGTCCTTTGGAGTGCCTTCAACCTACTGGTGGTTGGAGCATCAATTAAAAATCATCGAAAGAGTTCCAGTGATCACTTTTTCCCTCGACGGTCGTAAACTAGTTTGATCAGACCAATTTTATTTTGTCGCCAAACTGCCGGTTTGGCCAGCCTCTAGGCTGTCCACGACGATTCATTTGTGACCCTTGAGGTCTTGATCGCGTTTCAACAACAATCTCTTTGGTCGATTGCATCTAAAACCGAAGAAAACACAAAAAAGGTTGGTTTCTCAAACTCGAATCCGATGAAGCGAGATCGGCATATTCGATTGGGGCTAGGATTCATGATTGTATCTAAATAAAATTCTTACATCTCATTTTAATGAGGTTGTTTGATAATTTGCTGAAGATTGTTATAGATTGATCATGAGTTTATGGTTGATTGAACTTAATCTTCGATGATCTGCAAATTTTCTTGCTTTTGTGAGTGACCTATTATTTGGCCTAAAATAAGGTATTAGATGAGCTTATTTGATCTCGATCTCTTCTAAGATTAGAAAGTACGCCTCGAGACTTTCGATTTATAGGTTGCACATCCCAAACCGGTGATGTTTGACTCTCGAAAAGCACTTCTAAAAATGCTCGATCCTATAGTGTCGCGACCTAAATTTTCCGGGTGTACCACCAATAGTTTAGGCTAATGAACTACTAAGTTTTAAACTTAGTTTAGGCTCTCCAAAGCCTATACCAAATCGCAACTTAAGGTTCAAGTTTCTTAATATGCAAAAATTTATTAGCTAAGAGTCGTCACTAATTGGTTTACGATAGGTTGATTAGATATCTAAGTAAAATAATTGGAGTATTATTTTACTCCTACGAACCGAGACTAAGGGTACGAGGACTTGGTTGTACTAGATTTCTTTAATGTCCTTTTGGTACCATTTCTTTTTAATTTTCAAAAATATTTTTGCAGGCAGCTAAGATTTGTCTTAACCTAAATTACTATCATGCAATGGGGTGATCACACAGATGCTCAATCATTATTGTCGCGACCTAAATTTCGGGTGCACCACCTAAAACTAGGTTAATGGACTACTAAGTCTTTGAACTTAGCTCGAGCTTTCCCGAGCCCATACCAATTCACGACTTAAGTCTAAATTTTTAAACATGCAAGAGGTTATTAACTAGGAGTCACCACCAATCGGTTTATGGTAAGTCGATTAGACACCTAAGTAAAATAATGGAAGAATTATTTTACTCCTACGAACCAGAGATTAAGGGTACTGGGACTTGGTTACACTAGATTTCTCTAATGCTCTTTTCGGTACCATTTCTTTTTAATTTTCAAAAACGTTTTTTTCAGGCAGTTTGGATTTATTTTAACCTAAATCTCTATCATGCAAAAAGGTGACCACACGGATACCCATCCACTATTCAAATAAATAAATAAATAAATTGCATCACACAACGCAAATCACACAAAATAAATGATTTTTTCGGGTTTTCTTTGAAAAGTAGAATTCCTTTAAAAAAAATGCATTCCTTAACTAAATGACTTAATTTTATTAATATGCAAATTCTAATTAAATGGGTCTATTATGCAAACTAGTTATTATGCACCTCATGACCTAAAAATTGAATTAAGCCCTATCCTATCTTAGAAAACTATTTTTTGAAAAATAAGATAATTAAAATGTGCTAACATTATCTAAAAAACTAATTGAGGTCCAACCCTAACCTATTCCTAAAAATGCAACCCTAAAAATGTAATCCCAAGAAAATTCTAATTTACTAAACCTACATGTCTGATTTACTAAACCTATATGCTCATGCAAGATTTTGATTTTTTTTGTTTTCTGATTTTTTTAGTTTTTTAAAAGATGAGTAATTATTAAATAAATATTAAATCTAAACTATCAACAAAATAAAGAATTAAAATAATCAAAAAAATAACATGTTGCCTCACAGTCAAATTAACAATTATCTTAACCCTAATTATCACAACAAAAAGAGATCAAGATAATTAAAAATCTGATCCAAAGTCTTACGGATCAAATTAATAATTATAATGATTTAATAATTAAAATTCTACCAAAAAAGCCCAAAAATTAATGTAATTAAAAAATAATCCGATATCTCTCGGATTAAATTAATAATTACAATAATTCCGGACAAAATCCTAGAGGATAATGCCTACAAAATGCACAGATATTAACATTGACAAACCACATTCTAACTTAAACAATAATAACGAAACTTAAAATAAGTAAAATAAAAAATAAAAAATAAACCACCTAAGGACTCAACGCTTCTCGCGGTTGGTGGAGCGGCTATGACGTGGGCACTCGAGATGTGACGCGAGCGCTCTGGCGGAGGGGCGGCTTGTTGAACGGCCAAGGCGCGGGATCACGGCGACGCGGAGTCGGTGTAGGCACGGGTGAGGAGCGGACGCGCGGTGGTGAGCTGTGCGGAGACAGTGCGGGCTGTTGACGCGGGCGTCGAGGGTGACGAGCGAATCGGCAACAGTAGGAGCGAGCAGAGGTCCAAGTGCAAGGGTGATGTGGGGGAGCTCGAGCAATGGTGACTGGCACGGGGGTTGATCGGCAGCAGCGGCGGAGCGGCGGTGGCGTGGCGAGTAGATGTCATAGGTGTTGCTTGTGACCTCAATTTGCAGGACGATGGGCTCCCGTGGGTGTTGGGCGCTGGTTGTCGCAGGGCAGCGACGTTCAAACGGAGCGGAGGTGGCGCAGGCGTCGACATCGGCAGCGAGCTCGTGGGTGAGAGGGATCTCCGGCAGCTGATGGGACGCCATGATCGGCACGAGTTGCTGCTGGTATGATGCTCACGAGTCGCTGAGGCGCGGCGTCGGGTGGAGGTGAGCTCAGATCTGCAGGTGTCGGCACTCAAGCGGCAAGATCAGATTTAGCAGCAGCCGAGCGGTGAGGGAGCAACTACGGCGTTGGCGTGGAGGTGCAAGCACAGGCGCTGGGTCGAGCAGCGAGGGGGGGGCTCGCAGGGCTGGTTGCTGTTGGTGTCGCAGGGGAGGTCGAACGGCGGTGACGAAGGCGCGGTGGCTGGCACGAGGTGGTGTGGCGCAGTCAGCAGCAGCGGAGCGGCGTGCGGCTTCACAGAGAAGGAACCCACGAAGAAGAAGCACAGTGCACGTCTTTTCTTTTCTTCTTTTTTTTCACTTGTCGCACGTACTCCTCTATAGGCCCATTTGGTTCAACTTTGGGGAAATGCCATTGGGAGAATGCAAATACCTTTGAGGTAAAGGGGTTTGTGGGAATGTTATACCGTTTGGTAAATTGTAGCATTGAAAGGCAACTTAGTATAAACATCATTTGGTAAAATTCAGCTTTGCAATTGACTTTTGGTATTTTTTATTTTTTATTTAAGTTAGAAAATCAAATTCCGGCAGATGGCCAACTAGATCTGGCCGCCGGACCACCAGATCTAGCCGTTCGGCAGCCAGATCTGGCCTCAAGACCGCCAAATCTGGCCGCCGGACGGCCAGATCTAGCGGCTTGAGGTCCGCGCGGCCTCAGGCGGCGTCGCCTGGCGGGCGCGAGCCCCGCGCCAGCGACGCCGCCGAGGTCGCGACCCGACACCAGCGGCATCGCTCGGCTCGCGCCCGCCAGCCACACCGCTCGGGTCGCGGTCTCGCCACCCCGGGCGGTGGTCACCGGGGACGCGGACCCCACGCGGCGGTGGCGGCCGCGAAGAAGCCGCACTCTCAGCCGGCGAGGAAGACGAAGATGAAGACGAACGAAGAAGAAAGGGGGAAGAAGATGAACAGTGAACCTGCATTTTTGAAATGCCCAATGCCCAAAGCTGGTCCTCCCCAGCATTGGGCTTTCAGCATTTGGGATGCTGACATTTGGCCAAGTAGCATTTGAAAATGATTGCCAAACACAAAAATTTTTCCCCAAGGGGCTTTCGGGCCCGAAAGCCCCTTGGGAAAGTCCAACCAAACGGGGCCTATCTCTTCTCTCTACTGCTGACTTTTTCTTTTTCTTGTCAGAGAAAGGAGAGAGAAAGGGTTTTCTCTTTGACTAAGAAGATGGACGAAAACTGTTTTTCTCGCACGAGTTTTCTCTTGAAATTTTTTTTTGCTTCTCAATCCCCCCACTTTTCTTGGCACTTTTTTTGCACGAATTCTTTTCACGATTTTATTTTCATTCTCTCCCCCTTGTCATGAAAAATGAGCCTCTCTTTTATAGTGATTCGAAACGGTCTCTTTACATGGCATTTTTCGAGTTACCATTTCTTGTCACATTAAATCAAATCTGTATGATTTGGCAATCAGCTCCATTCTTACCCATTTTCCACTTGATTTCAAAATTGTTGCTGTATTTAACAAAATCCGGACATCCATCAGAATTCTATATTTCCTTGCATAATTCAATCAAATCAATTTTCCCCATTTTCATTTTTTTTCTTTTTATTTGTTCAAAATGCAATTTTATTTTTCCAAAATTAGGTGTCAACAATTATTAAACGTCAAATAAAATAGATTGCATAGAATGAATTCTACACACTAAAGCAAGTAATTGCTTTTTTTGGGTTTTCTTTTATCTCAAAATTAAAACATGCATTCTAACTACATGACCTAATTTTACAAACAAACAAATTCTAATTAAATGAGCCTATTATGCAAACTATGCACCTAATTTTTTTGTATTTTTTTATTGAAATTCGGAATTAAAAAACCTAATAATCTAAAATGAATAATTTTCTAATTTATTTTAGAGATTAATTTAACTTAAACCCTATCATATCTTAGAAAACTATTTCCTTTTTAGAAAAATGAGATTATTTAAATGTGCAAACATTATCTAAAATCAATCCTAATCTATTCCAAAAATCATCTAAAAATGCAATCCTAAAGATGCAATCCTAATTTACTAAACCAACATACTCTAATGCAAGATTTGATTCTTTGATTTTTTTTATTTTTATGTTTTTTAGTGTTTTTCCAAGATAAACAACTATATCTAAACAATCAAGATATTCATCAAATGAGAATTAAAATACCCTAAAAATAATCCGTCTTACGGGTTAAATTAACGGTTATTTCAACCCTAAACATCACAACATAAAGTTCAAAATAATTAAAAATCAAATCCAAAATCTTACGGATCAAATTAATAACTATAATGATTTAACAATTAAAATACAATCAAAATGCCTAAAAAATTAATATAATTAAAAAAATGATCCAACGCCTTACTTAATCAAATTAATAATTATAATAATTTTGGACAAAATCACTTATGGATAATGCCTACAAGATTCATGAGTATTGACATTCAATGTTCCAATTTAAATAACTAAACTTACAAAAAATATAAACAAAATAAAGTAAATAGAAAAAGAAAACAAAAACTACCTAATTTGCTTTTCTTTTTTTCCTTTTGCTTTTTGCTTTTTTCCCTTCCAAGCAAAGCTTGGCAACTGGTTCGGGGCTCCGGCAAGGGGAGTCACCGGCGAGGAACTTCGGCGAGGGCACAGCAGGCGCACCGGCGGCGAGCTCGCTCGGAACGGAGGTGACCAGGCGTCGCTCGGGCGTGAGGACAGAGGCAGCGACGGATCTAAACCGTCAGCAGCAACCACGCCACTCGGGAGGAACAGCAACGCTCGGGCGGAGGACTCGGGATCTAGTGCTCGGGCAGACGCGCAAGGACGGTTGTGCTAGGTCGTGGCAGCAGCGGGCGACGGCTTGGCGTCCGGTAGGGCTGTGTTATGGCTGGGGGGTGCAGCAATGGCTGGCGCGGAGTTGCAGCGGGAGACGCCGGGGCAGAGGTGCAGGCTCGGGCTGAGGCGGACCAGCATCAAAACAAGGAAATCCGGCGTCGCGGGGGCTGCAGGTGGTCATCTATCTGCTGGTGACGGGAACGATGGCAGAGTGTCGGCAAAGGAGATCAGAGGCGGTGTCGGCAGAAGAGCAGATTGTCGGGCTGCAGGTGAGCAGTGGTGGCCAGCAGAGGTTCGGTCATAACGGCGATGCGAGCGGCGAGCGGTGGTGGTCGCTGTGGGCTTCGGCTCCGGGTGGCGTCGGTGTGGCGAGACGGCGGCGTCCGTTGGGCAAGGGACAGAGCGCAGGCAAACAGAAGCAAGCACCGGAGGACAAGAACAGTGTTCTTTTCTTTTTAATTTTTTTCTCTCTCTTCCTCTCACGTCACTTCTCTCTCTCACACATTGTTTTGCAGCTGACTTTTCCCTCTTCCTTTTCACTTTTTGACTTCTGTGTTCTTTTTTCTTCTCGAAAAAATATTAGGTACCCTAACAGTGCCACTCCGTTCTCTGATCCATTCACGAGTCGACACCTGTCCGCTGGTAGGTCCACGTTGGCTCCCTCAGCTCTCTCTTCTCGAGAAAATAGGAGAAAATATTTGGTACGTTTTATGCTCCAGCGTGTCAAACAAGAAGGCGCTCGGAGGACGACACGTGTCTTCGTGTCAGGCGCCATTTTGAAAAATTTTCGGACGGGAGATTGAGGGTTTTTCTTTCTTCGCGCCTCTCTCACCTCTGCAAATCGTCTCTCTCCCCTCCGCCTCCGCTGGTTGCTTCCATCGCCCCCCACACCAACGCCGACGCCGAAGTCGTGCCTCTCTTCCAGCGAAACGCGACGCCGACGGGCCTCCACCTCTGCCTCTGCCGGTTGCCTCCGTCGCCCTCAACTCCGACGCCGACGCAGCCTCCGCCTCCTCCCCTGAACCCTACTCTGACGCCGACGCCCCTCCGCCGGTTGCCTCCGTCGACGTCGGGGTCCGTCGCCCCCGACTCCTCCGCCTCCGCCTACGCTCCTGACGCCAACGCGTCGAACCACGACGGCGAAAATGGAGGAGAGAGAAACGATGAGCTCGACGGCGTCGACGACGGCGACGAAGCAGTAGACAGAGACAAAGAAGCAGAAGCGCGCGCGCTCGGGGTTCTGGACATGGCTCGTCGCGTCGGTCGCGTTCCGGCTCGCCCTCGTCTACCTCCCCAGGAACCTCCGCCTGTCCACCCGCCCCGAGGTCGCCACCCCTTTCACCAGCATTCGCCGCCATAACGCTGCCTCTCTTCACTCCATCGATCGATTCCCGATCCCCGCTCCCCCGCCCCCTCCTCCCTTGAAATCTTGGAGGTTCATTTTTTGATATGATTTTTGGTTTTTCTTGTTTGTGCCGCCTGCAGTTGGCAAAGGCTACTGGTTGAAGCAGCAGGCGATGTCTCCCTACGCAGGTTCGGCTCCGTTCAATCTCTGTAGGAAGGAAGCTGCTTGTTTGCTTACTGGCGTGTCGCTGTTCCATGCTTTGATCCCTTCCACAGATTCCATGTATCACGAAATCTCGTTAACCTAAAGGAATTACCGTACTCACATGTATTTCTTTTTGTAAAGGATGCTGATTATCTTCCTAAAGGAAATTCTTCATTGGATTTTGTTAACCTTTGGCAGCCTAGATGGCTCGACTAGATCTTGCATATGCATATTTGGTTTTCCTTTTTCATGTTTGTCGGGACATGATTAAGATTGATATCATATATTGATTATTACATTCTTTGATTCTGCCAATAGTTCTCTTATTGATCTTTAATCCTATGATAATGACCTAGATAACTGTATGTATTTTGCAACTTTTGAAATTGTCAGATGAAAGGACCTTCTGGTGAACAGATTCAAGATTTTCACGACAAGATCAGTGAGAAATTTGAGTTTGTGGCTCACCATAAGGGTGTTCATCGGTTCTGCTTTACTAACAAGTCTCATTATCATGAAACCATCGACTTTGATGTACACGTTGGCCATTTTACATTCTATGATCAACATGCAAAGGACGGTAGGACTCTGCCTTTTTTCTGTTTTCTTGTCTCTTGAACTGACGAACTTTACAGAATATACTGCGGGTCTCTTTTTTATCTGCTGTGAATGTATCTGCAGAGCATTTCAACCGCTTGTTGGAACATATAGGGAAGCTGGAGGAGGCTCTCTACAACATTTAGTTTGAGCAGCATTGGCTGGAGGCTGAGACTGAACTTCAAGCAATTGGTAAGATATTTTATGTCAAGTCCTCTTGTTAATTATCGCGGTGGATTCCAACCCTGTTTCATCTCTGATGGAAATAACTTTCCTATTTAATGCTGAGTGGACCTCTATAGCTTGCTTTGACTCCTGTTATCTCCTAAATCTCAAAGGTTCTCACAACCTCTGTTCTTAAAAGACCTTCAGAAGTAGATGTCTCACGAGACAAGTTAAAAGCTATTTCTAGAGCCTTTGACAAGCTCCTTTTATCCATCTGATTGATGTAACTTATCGGTTATATTGTTTATGATCCTGAAAATAGTAAAACCTTCCTAACTTGGCAGCAGCTGAAAAGGCGGACTTAGAAAACAAATCAGGCAACAAAAAAGAAGATGCGTGCTTGGTATACTGGGTTTCAAATGGTCATGGGTTTTGTTTACTTGTGTTATCTGCTAGATGTTTTGAAGTGTGTCTGATCGCCACACGAAATGGAACGGGGATGACCTTGCTAATTAAATATTGTGTTCACTAACAGACGATACATAGATATTGGGTTCAATGAATACTCATTCTATGATGATTTGTGATCGCAGTGAACGACGCAATGAGCAGAAGGGCAGTCCATAAGGCTTTCTTCGAGTCAGCAGCACTTATTGGGGCGAGTGTTCTCCAAGTTTACCTGCTCCGCCGCCTTTTTGAGAGGAAGCTTGGTTTCTCTCGAGTTTAACATTGATACTGTCAGATGACGCTAAAGTAATTAGAGATTTTTGTTACCAACGCCAGTCTTCGGTTCTTTCTTTAAATATCCATAGAGACGTGTAGACAAGGAAACTGTTTACTTTGTGAAAAGGTCATATGATAGATGACCTTGAGGTGAAAAAACAGAATGCGTCAGGCCATGAAGAAAAATTGGGCATTCTACTAGGTTCCATCGTTAAGTTCATGGCAATTACAACTTCTTCCTAACTAGAGTGAATCTCAAATCAAATTGAAGCAAAGAGAAGGAAAAGATGTGAGGAAGAGAGCTTTGTTTTATTTTGTTGTTTGGTAAGTAGGACAGCCATAGCTCCACAGTTTTGGAATTGCATTTACTGGGATTGGAACCTTGGTCTCATTCTTGAGGTCTTTGGTGGTGATTGTGTAACAAAAAGTAGCTTCCGCACCATTAGTAGGGGGGATATTAGAGCCATGTCATTCACATCAGTCGTGGGAAAAAGGAAGAGGAAAAAGGCGGAATGTCAATTGATCTTACCAATTTGTGGAATTTTATGGACTACATCAATGATGTATGAATGTGTGGAGTTAATCGACTACATCAATGATCTATGGAAAAAGAGGCCATAGATAAAGCTGGTTCATGACCGCAATCATCGTTTCAAAATTTTGCAAACTCATGTTCTTTGAGGAACGCACGACATCAGACATCAGACTTTTTTGTTACTTCCATTGTTGATATAAGACTAACCTTTCCTAAAACAAAGAAGAAGGGCAAGATTGTGCCTTTCTCCTTATGAGATCAGGATTACCAATATTCGAAATTGCCATTTGAACAATCCCTACGCATAAGATTCGTGGAGATGACCTTTCCCATGTCTAAGGGAGTTGACACCTTAATTCCTATAAAAGAGAAATGACAAACGCATATGGCTATGACTCACGCTGTTCCCCCAACCAGAAACATCCGTTAGCGTGATTGATGACAGAGGAAAGGGTCACAAGCTCGTATCTATAATGTCTTCAACAACGATGGATAACAATAAATTAAACCAGATTGAAAGTAGGCGTAGACGTTTCAGACAGATCCAATTCACAACTACAGAAAGCAGACAATTAATAAATTAGCAATAGAACTAAGCAGAGGAAGAGAGAGAGAGAGAGACATAGGCAGAGACAGAGAGAAGCATACTGCTGATAGATTATAGTAAGCATGACGCGTCATTATTTTACTCATCTCCACAAACCCCACATTTACACCACGAGCTATTCCTGCAACAATAACAATGGCTCTAAACTGTTTGTATCTTCTTCAAGTGAACATTCTGGGGCTGCTTTAGCCTAACAACGCGTCTCTTTTGGAAGCTCCTCACCAGAGAACCTAGTCAAGATTCTGCTGGGCTCTGAATGCAGCAAAACCATTTCTTCTGCGTGCAACAAAGAATTCACGGTAAGAGAGCGAAGCAGCAAAGGTTGGGAGAATGAAAACAAAATAAATAAATAAATAAAATCTACAGCAGCTGACTTGTTCACAGACAATTGCGTCCAACTCAAATTCAATTCCTGCTCGCACTATAAAGGATAATAGCATCTTTCGGATGGTCATTTTGAATGATTCAAATACTAACGAGCAAGTAGTGCCCAACCTGCTTAGTTTTTATGACACTGTCAAATCAATTTATCTGCAAGTTTGAGAGTTCTATTTTCCATTTCTACATTTTCATCAAAACTAGCATAGCATATAAGAAGGTTTAAATTTAATTATTAGACAGGTTAACTACTACATAACTGGAACCTTAATAGATTATCGTAGAACAAATGACTGCAATAATTAATGCATCCTACATAAATAAAACAGTTTGTTCCCAGGCTCCTAAGAAACAACTTACCGTTGGAGGTTTGCTCGGATCAACAGAGTGTTTGACTTAAGGGTTGGCCTTTGCTGGAGATTTGGGCTTGCCACCCGTCTTTTTTTCATACCTTGCCTTGTTAAAGATGACAGTAAACCCCTCCGCTGAAGCTGGTTCATTCACATCCCATTCACCAAACTTTGGCAATGGCCGACCCCTTTCCTGTTGGAACAAGAAACAGATTGTTGAATGCACAAAATCTCCACCTCACTTCAGTCTCCACACGAAACATAAATATGGGACTATGGACTAAATGAGGTGCACAATGAAACTTGCCAAGATAACAATTATAAGCAGAACAACTTCTTATTTTCTTAGACCACACGGTGTATATGTTAAAACATCATCTAGAATACAGAGGAGCTCTTTCTTGAATTAGAAAAATGAAGAAATAGCTATATTGAATAAGCTGCACAGTGCGACGATAAGAATGTTCACAATCAACGATGAAACCAACAGCACCATAACCTGGATCTGAAAGAAGTTAAGATGCCCTTAAGCAGTAGCAATTCTGATTCCAAGAAAAAGCAATATGAGTACCTCTCTCTATAATTAAGAAAAACAATAATGATCATTCGATCGAATAATCTCCAGGGTCCATTCACTGCTTCAACGATTCACATACATGGCAGGTTGCTTTAATCCCTTAGAGAAACTGGATAGCATGCAAGTATAAAGTTTCCTTTTTTAGAAAGCTATAATCAGATATGATCCTCAGATATGATCCTCAGTCCTATCACATAAATAGGTAGAGGAGTTCGTTTCACCATTCAGGCTTGCTGTGAATGGCGACCCAGATTCAGAATAGACCAGATCATCCTAATTTCTCGGAGGAAAAAAGGTTGAAGCAGTCAAAAAACCATAACTCAAGTGCTTCCTCCGTTCAAAGTAATCACACCACCAGACCCCATTACGCATGATAATCTTCTCCCAAACAGGCTCACCTCAGTCAAAAAAATTTCAAAACCCAGAAAACATGCCAAACTAATCAATCATCTCCCAAAAAATCTACTTCCTCACCCAGATTTTTCCAAAGTGAAAATGCTGAAAAAACGAGATTTCAAGGGAGGGGGGAAGAAAATTGAAGATGGGAGGCATCAAAGCATGGAACAGCAACACACCAGTAAGCAAACAAGCAGCTTCCCTTCTACAGAGATCGAACGGAGCCAAACCTGCGTAGGGCGCTTACTGCTTCAACCAGCCTTTGCCAACTGCAGGCGGCACAAACAAGAAAAACCAGAAATCGTATCAGAAAATGAACCTCCAAGATTTCAAGGGAGGAGGGGGCGGGGGAGCGGGGATCGGGAATCGATCGACGGAGCGAAGAGAGGCGGCGTTACGGCGGCGAATGCTGGTGAGAGGGGTGGCGACCTCGGGGCGAGTGGACAGGCGGAGGTTCCTGGGGAGGTAGACGAGGGCGAGCCGGAACGCGACCGACGCGATGAGCCATGTCCAGAACCCCGAGCGCGCGCGCTTCTGCTTCTTCGTCTCCGTCTACTGCTTCGTCGCCGTCGCCGGCGCCGTCGAGCTCGTCGTTTCTCTCTCCTCCATTTTCGCCGTCGTGGTTCGACGCGTTGGCGTCGGGCGCGTAGGCGGAGGCGGAGGAGTCGGGGCCGACGGACTCCGACGCCGACGGAGGCAACCGGCGGAGGGGTGTCGGCGTCAGAGTAGGGTTCAGGGGAGGAGGCGGAGGCTACGTCAGCGTCAGAGTCGAGGGCGACGGAGGCAACCGGCGGAGGCGGAGGTGGAGGGCCGTCGGCGTCGCGTTTCCCTGGAAGAGAGGCACGACTTCGACGTCGGCGTCGGCGTCGGCGTGCGGGGCGATGGAAGCAACCAGTGGAGGCAGAGGGGAGAGAGGAGAACGGGGAGAGAGACGATCTGCAGAGGTGAGAGAGGCGCGAAGAAAGAAAAACCCTCAGTCTCCCGTCCGAAAATTTTTCAAAATGGCGCCTGACACGCGGGAGCATAAGACGTACCCAATATTTTCTCGACCTCTCTCTCCTCTCTGTCTCTCTCCCCTCCGCCTCTGCTGGTTGCTTCCATCGTCCCTCACCGACGCCGACGCCGCCGACGCTGCCGACGCTCCTCCGCCTCCCTCTCGCGACCTCCGCTCTACTCTCTCTCTCTCTCCCCCCTCCGCGAAGTCGTGCCTCTCTTCCAGCGAAATGCGACGCCGACGGCCCTCCGCCTCCGCCTCCGCCGGTTGCCTCCGTCGCCCTCGACTCCGACGCCGATGTAGCCTCCGCCTCCTCCCCTGGACCCGACTCTGACGCCGACGCTCCTTCGCCTCTCTTCCAGCAAATCCCGACGCCAACGCCCCTCCGCCAGTTGCCTCCGTCGGCGTCGGAGTCCGTCTCCCCCGACTCCGACGCCGACGCCGACGCCTCCGCCTCCGCCTCCGCCTACGCGCCCGACGCCGACGCCCCTTCGCCTCCGCTCTCCCCCTCTTTCCTCTGCGGAGCGCCCAACCCCGACGCCGACGAACCCCTGCTCGCGTTTTGGCCTCCCTCTCCGCGAGCGAAGGTCGCTCTGCTCGCTCTTTCTCTTTCCTCCGTGAAGCGCCCCCTGCTCCTGAACGCGGACGCCGCCAACGCCGTCGCCTTCCCAAGCCCCACTGATAGGCATCCCATTGGCGACTCCCGTACGTCCCAAGGTTCGTTTTCATTTTATTTTTTTTTGGATTCTACTTGGTAGAATTCGGTGCCATGTTAATACTCTATGGCTTTTCTTCTGGGATATTTGGGTTGTGTGGATAAAAGCAGTTAGTGCATGATATTAGAAGAGCACCGACTAGGCGATGTAGTGACAGAAAATGCTCGACAAATTGATATCTATGTATGTGTTCTCAGTTAAGTTTTTCTCTATGCATGCCATCCTTTCTATCTAATTCTGGAATTAAACTTTTCATATCAGGATGTTCGTGAATTCTGTGAAGAGACTTCGAATTAAGAGGACTTCTGAGGCTAATGGACTTGGTACTGAATTACAGTCAATTTTCTTAGACTTGATCATGTACATGGTTTTGTATGATCATGATATTTAAAGCATTGTTGAGGATGAGTGCTAACCTTAAGCTGGGTAGCTCTGAAGCTATCCAGGTCCCTGTAGAGCATGGTTGCGAACTTTTGAGTGAACGGTGTGTATAGCTTGCCCATTATACAGTTGTGGAAATGAAAAGACTGGATAAATGGAGCATTTTGAAAATCATGGTTGCTCCTCTTGGTGTCCCTTTTCTTTATCTTTTTGTTGAGGTGACACTACCCTTTCCCAACTTTTGTCACTGCCGGTTAAATCAAACTTTGGAATGTCCTATGTATGTTGTGTGTACATATATTCTCGCAACTTATTTCTTGTTGATATGTGAGAGAGAGATGGACACTATTCTTTTTTGTGGATTGTTTATTGGTTCTCCATATTCTCTGCGAAGAAATGAGATTTCATGTTAAGAGTCTTTCTGATCAAGCCCACTTGAATTGCTTATCAAACTGGAATTTTGGATGGCATGAGATTTGGCATGTAAAAGGCCGCAAGTCTAGTATTGAGGTTGAAAACTGAGGTTTTCATTTTCTTTGGAACTGAGGATTTTCTGTTTCCTCTTAACATTGATCTTTATTCATTGCTGCAACTTTCAGCATTACATGGGTCAGAGAAGGAGGAAATGCATCGGATATCCCTATTGATACATCAGTTTTGAACAATATGAGACAATTTGTGAAGTAGTCGACTGAAACAATTTGCTTTACAGGTAACAAAACTGCTCTGTAAGATTTGTTCAAGGAGGAAAGGATATTATATCATGTCAATGTCTAACAAATATTGCTTGCAGGCACTAGCAAGCACACTTGATAAAGAGGAACTTGCTGACCTCAAGGATCAATTTACTGCAATTGATGTAGATAAAAATGGTTCTATTAGTCTTGAAGAAATGAAAGAGGTATCCATTTCTTTCTCATTCCACATTCACTCTGATGAATATTTTAATTACATCATGATCATGAGTGTTGTATGCATGCAGGCCCTTGCTCAGGATCTTCCCTGGAAGATGAAGGAACCATGTGTCTTAGAGATTCTTCAAGCGGTAACTTTTATCTTTACCTTTGTTATGCCCTTGTTTTCTCCTTGTGTATTAGCAATTGAGATTTGTTTTTCTGGTGGGTTTTGTGGAATACCATTTCTGTCAGTTTCACTTTCTTCTTTTATTATTTTGGTGATTCTCTTTTGTTCATATTCGATGCTTGAAGCTTCCATTTAGTTCTTGCTTCATGTTTCATTATTTTGAAAACTTGCTTGTGTTGTTAGCCAAGAAATGTTGGACTAATTTTTTCGTTCATAAGATGAGCTGCTGCCAAGCTTATAGATTTTGCACAAACATGCGAGTCCTGAATGGTGCATAAGAATCTCTTTTATTTTTCCTTCATGTAGATCGATAGCAACACGGATGAGCTAAGTGGATTTTACTGAGTTTGTTGCAGCTACTCTTCATGTGCATCGAATGGAGGAACATGACTCGGAGAAGTGGCAGCTGCGGTCACAGGCCGCTTTTTGAAAAATTTGACATTGATCGTGATGGTTATATAACCCCAGAAGAACTTCGACTGGTAATTTTGACTATCTTCATTTATTCATCCCTTCCACATTCATTTGCCCTCTAGTTCTCATTTGTATCACTATGGGTATGGGTAGAGTGAAAATTAAATTCCGTAGACAGGGCTAAATGTATTTGTTTTAATTTGTAACTGAATTTTGACCCTGTCTCTTGGGAGCTTGAAGTTTGTTTCTTGCAAAATTGCCCAAAAGTTGGGATAAGTCGTCTGTCTTTTTGCATATTGGGCACAAAATAGTAGCGTAGCTACTTTCTGTTGCAGCTTCACATAAAGAAACTGTTCAGCTTGTGACCTTGATAATTTGGTTATTGTCTTATCTGAAAATACTAGCCGAATGTATTGCATCTTGTTGTATATTCTGCACAAAGTAGTGGCGCAGGTTTTTTATGTCGCTTGGTACAAAGAAATGGTTAAGCATGTTAACGTGTAACCTTGACATGATGCTCCCATGCCCTTTTCAGCATACAGGTTTGAAAGGCTCCCTCGGTCCTCTGTTAGAGGAAGCCGACATCGACAAAGATGGGAAAATAAGTTTATCGGAGTTCAGAAGGCTGTTAAGTACTGCAAGCATGGGCTCTCAAAACTTGCTGAGCCCATCTGGTTATTGGAATTTGAGGAAGATATAGATCCATTCTGGAGCTTTTGGGTGTTAAAAAGAGAGGAGGGAGCACGAGACAGGTTACGTATTTTGGTTACTCAAGATATACCGAGCCAACCATGATGACCGCCTTTGTACTCTGCTCCATTGCCAGTGGAAATCCCTGTACAAAAGTTAGTATCAAGGGATTTTGCAGGGCACCCCAAGTTAGCGGAGAAGTGCTTGAGGATGAAGGTTTGGAGAGATTGTTGGCTGTGGTCGTTTACTTGGTGAGAGGGAAGGGCTATACGGGCGTATGTCTTCTAATGAGTGTCGGATGTGTAGGCTGCGAGTGTATATTTAACGCCCTCGAATTTGGGGGCCTGTTCTATTACTGAATGGGCAATGCTTTTTTACTTGTAAGGCCTTCTCTTTTCCCAATTTTTTTGGCATCACAAATGAATTAAGTGTAAACATTTTTCAGTCTCTCAGAGATGGGCAATGCACCTGCTTTTTCTGTGAAGGATTTAGAGATGTATGCTGAGCAGCCATTAACGAAAATAAATTGATCATATTATTTAGGGTGATGCTTCTTGGTTTCAAGAGCCATTCATCATTGCGTTGAATCATGGCCAATAGAATAGTGAATGTAGGAGGTGATGCGCAGAACATAAAGAATTCGCCTTTTTCTGCTCCGGTCAATGATGTTGGGAATACCCAAAAGCATATGCTAGCTCGCATCTCCATCGGTACACTGATTCGTTACCTCTTGATGACAGCATCTCTGGAGACTTTTTTATCTAATAACCACCGGGGCATCACAAATACACGATGCGAATGACTCATGCAGGAGTACAACCTGGTTTATGCCTCATGGCAGGTCAAAAGTCGCAAGATAGTTTGGATGCAAAATCTAAGCTCCAATCAATTATGTCATGGTTGCTGGAGCTAAACCCTTAAAAAAGTAATGAATGTGCCCTTCATTGTTCAAGTTTCAGGCATATGCTCTGAAATCTATATAAACTAAAAAAATTCCCTGTAAGTTAAGCAAACGCAACATGATATACAACTGACCAGCCTCGGTTAACTAGGTTACAAACAACGAAAGGACTAGAAAATGAGTTAGGCCTGTAACAGGAAAAGAAAATTGCGGCATTAAGATTTTCTGGACTTAACTCTTCATCTACTGGATTTTGGGTTGTCACTATCACTATTGGAGGAACTATCTGGAAAAGCCTAAGATGAGGAAAGCTTGCTCGACGAGCTCCCATCAGTAAAATACTTGTCTCCTTCCTCTGGGTCTGCTTGCCCTTCTTTTCTCCGGATGTCAAGTCCTGCATAATATATACTGTTATGCATATTGTGCCAATTTACAGAGTAGATCTAGCTCTGGTTCAGAATATAAAAAAAAAAAAAACCTGCTGTGATGATGTTCCAGGCACCTTAAGTTCAAGGTCTGTTGCCACGTCATTTGAATCTTCGTCTTGCTCTGCAATGCTGCCCCTTTGATGATCTGAAGACCTGCTTTTGGAGTCTTTTTTATTTGACACGTGAGAACTGGAAGCATATTGGGTTGACTGCTGTTCAAATGTGGGATTGGCAGGCATTAAATTTGGGATAAAGGTAGAACACAGAGCGGGAATAGCACTTGCATTCTGATTTCCAAAGAAAGGGAAAGGCTGAAGTTGTGAGTGCATGGGTATTGGACCTGGAGTGACGGGTATTGGAACTGGATATGAGTTAGGCTGGACCCATGACGATGGATGGATCCACGGCAGCCCAAGGGTACATAACCCTCATCCTTTGCTGGTACTGGACATTAAGATTTTCAACTTCAGATTTTAAAGATGATTTCTCTTCTCTGAGCTCATTCTTCTCCTGCATCAGCTGGTTGTAATGCAAAGTTACTATTAGCATCAAGGCAAACAATGGACATTAGAACCTCAGGATACTGGATGAAGATAAAATCACCTCACGAGATTCATCAATAAGAACTACACATTCAGCTTTCAATTTGTTAACTTCTGTGGTTAAATCCTTCAGCACCTGGATTGTGTCCGTAAGAATGGTTGCCTTGTCATTCTTAGGTCAATCAGGATCTGTAGTTCATATAGGAAAGGCAAAGCAGTTGTTCAAAAGTCTAGCATGAACAAAAGGCAGCTCTAATTACAGAGAAAATAATACAACCACAGCATTTATGTCCCTGCAGTAGCAAACCAATGCAATGATTTTGTATAATGCCTCCTTCCCAAATACCCTTTTGATGAGACTTCGATTTTGTTTCTCCACGGTTCATCTAGATCAGATTAAGAAGCCATGGGTGGAACATCTTTTAGCCTCTGAGAGAAGAAGGTTTGTCTTTGAACATCTTCTGGCTAAGCGCGTTCAGCATCGCTCTCGACTACTGGCGTGAAGCCATTTTGCAGTCCATGACCGTTTTCATTATGGCCTTGAATTCATCATAACTGATTCGACCGTCCTGGAATACATCCATCACAGAATGAGCACTCTATTTCGTATATGAACAAGATATACACAGATTCCAAATTGCAGGTTGTTCTGGTTATGTATTACCTTATCTAGATCAGCATCGAAAATGATGTCTTCAATAAATTTTTCATTGTTCGGACCAAGATTGTCATCTATCAAAGCTTCTTTCAACTCATCGAATTCAATATATCCGCTTCAATTCTTGTCAAAGAATTCAAAAACTCGAGTAAGGTGGTCATCGTTGCCAATCCTTCTCAAGTGGACTGACATAGTCACAAACTCCTTTAAGTTCAGTGTTCCGCTTCCATCTTCATCAGCCTGTTCTCATATAAGATGGAGTTCTATTTTTAGATACTAATACAAGAAATCGTGACTCATCAAATTATTAGAAACCCACTTGATTTTACAAGAAGTTCTATCAATTATGTGAAATGGTGACACAACCTCATGATCAAATCTTTGACTAACTGATGAAAAATATATTTCTGTATTATGTAATCCATCCTTAACCTTCCAAATGCCTTGCAATTTAAGCAAAATCATGCACTTCACAGCATACAATGCGTCGACATGGAAGAAGAAAACATAAACCGTGTCCAAAACAAAATGTGCTAAGCTGTTGAATAGGTGATCTTACTGCATCCATCAGCATCTGCACATCAGGATCAGCAACTTGCTGTCCATATTTGTGCAGGCCGTGTTTCAACTCTTCAAATGTCAGATCTCCATTTTTATTGGTGTCCATCACGTCAAACAGCTCTTTCATATGATCCACTTGCTCATCAGGCAAATTGTCTACTACTACCTACATTAACAATGCGGGAAACACAATTCGAGTTTAACTTTGCACTAAGACCAGCAATGAAATCCAACAAGGCAATGTTCAAGGACTCACTCTGAGAACTTTCTTCTTGAACTTATTCATCAAAGAGAATTGCTTTATCCTCGTCCGGACATTTTGTCCTAGTGAAACGTTGGGAGCCATGTCCACATTCTGTATCCACATATGCTCTGCACGAATCAATTAAAAATACAACCTTAAAACTATTTGTCGCAAGGACCACCTTACCAGCACCTTCTGGCGTGGTTTCATATATCTTTGCCTCAAGATCTGTAGGCAAATTAGCATATATCGGGCATATAATGAGTTTGGCAATTTTGGAGCCAAAACCCCTTACCTATGCGTCAAAAGCTATTCCGCTGCTTCAATTTCCTCTTGAGCGACACTTGCTGTTTAGTGATCCAAGAGCAGACATCTTAAGTCAAAAACACTAACCCTTTCCAGTACATCAAAAGCTTTCTTCCTTAGCACAGCATCCGATGTGCAGATGATGACGTTCTCAATCCCCTAGATTTTGCACTTTAATGATAAGAAGAATATAGAAAATGAAATGGCATAAAATCAACATCTTTCACTATAATAGCTGCAAGGCAGCAAACTGGCTAGGAACAAATGATTAGAAATCTAGAGTTTCGCTCTCACTCTCCTGTGAGATATCTCCTTGCTGGTTCTGTATCCAACCAACCTAATTAAGCAACACCATTAAATTTTGGGACTTGTATTGTTGAAAACTTGCTCACTCCTTTTTCTTTTTGGATACTGTTTCACCATTGTAATGATAATCTATAAGACATTATCTCAAACTCAAGACAGTTGCAAGTAATTCTCGGCAACATCATTTATTGCTGCAGTTGTAGTATTCAATAGATACTATGTAATGCTGCAATTGTATCGCTGCACATTTAATAAGCCACATCAATTAAGACTAAAACAATATTAAAATAAACCACATAGACAACTACCTCAAATTTTCAACAAGTAAAAAGTTTGTGCCAGGCTAATGAAAAAAATGTTGAAAATTGAGTCACCTTTAGTGCATTTTACCCTAGGCTTAAAAATGCGAAAGTCTGAATAGAGAAGCAGTTGGAAGAAAATGTGTCTTGCAAAGAGGTAAAGGACAAAAAAATTGATGAGATTACACACATTTTAAAGGAAAGAGGTAACAAGTGAAAAGTGAGAGCCATTTGTTCATGTGCTTGACGAAATGTTCACAAGCAATTCAACTAATTCCCTTTACGGCAAAACCAAAAAAGAGAATGAGAAAACAAGAAAAATGGACACTAAAGTCAGCTACAAAGCATGAGCAGAGGAGCAGAAAACGCTTATCAATAAAAGATATGCAACCATTTAATTCAATTCCAGGGTGTTCATGAATCTAGATACACCCACCAACTATTCCAAGAGATCTCAAGTAATATCAGCTTCCCCATGAGTTTAGTTCATCGAAAGAGTCACATTAGTTCAGTGTCTACTCTTCCTATAATTTTTCTTGACAAACAGCATCTAAGATTAACTAGCTTTCAACAAACAGAAATGCCGTGACTCCCAACTTGTCCAACTTCAACAAGATCAAAATTTTCAGCAAAACCCACTTTCTTGCTCGTTCCCCACCAACGCTCATAGCTCATGCGAACCCGCTTTCATTCAAAAATCATACCATTCGCCATATACGGGACGTGGGGTCGACCACTCCCGCGTTAATCTCTCACAATTCAGGCGAAACCTCACGGCCCGATTCCTTTCTTTTTTACTTGTAACATCCCCACCACTTCCTGAAACCAAACGACGAGGGAAAAACGAAAGCAGAGAAGGGATGATGACATACCGAGAGAGGACAAAGGAGGCGGTTCGGTGTTGGGGTGATTATTGTGGGCACATTTCTTCTCGCCTAGAAGTCTGCAATGACGGAACAGGCGATTGCCCCCCCGGTAAATCTTGAAACCCCCAGACACAAGCGATTCAACAGCTCGGTGGAGCGAAGCAGCGAGATTACATTGGGCTTCGACTTGACGGGTCGGCCTAAGATCATGTATCTAGAAGTGGGCTCATCTTCGAATTTGCCAAGAACGGAAAAACCGGACAAGGGTAGAGAGAGAGAGACAGCCGCAGTTTCACTTCTCACGTTGCTGCGCTTAGAATCAGAAGCAATAAACCAATAAACCAGTGAACTTCTAATCACAGATTTAGGTCAAGCTTTCTCCCCCAAAATAAAGATGCGAACATAAAACCTCGGGAAATAAAATCGAACTTGACGCGCAGATTTAGGGCTTCTCGAGCAACTGCTTCGAGCAGGGCGGAGTGATTGCTTCTCGGTCGCAAGTCGAGAGACGGAGAGAGGCGAGCGAAATCGGCCGTCGAGAGAGAGCACGATTTAGGAAGAAGCGCGCCGAGAGAATGGAGCCCTGAGATGAGGCCGTCGAGTGGAGAGAGAAAAGGCCGTCATTGGAAGGGAGCGACGGTCGTTGGAGGAATCGCTAGACCGGAAGGAGCGTCGGAGGAGGAAGAGAGAGCAAAGAGGAGAGAGAAGACACTGGAGAGAGAATGCCCCTTTCACTTTTTTAAATGCCCGCGCGTTGGTTTAATTTGGAACGACGTCGGAGAGAAGAGGGAGAAAATATTGGGTACGTCTAACGTTCCAGCCTGGCAAACAAGAAGGCGTTCGGAGCGCGACACGTGTTCTCGTAGGACCCACATCCTGGAGAGGGAAAAAAGGCGCTAATTTGAAAAATTTCATTCCTGGTTTTCTTTCTTCACGCCTCGCTCTCTCTCCCCGACGAATGGGGTGTTTGGTTGAGCCAGTTTTCCTGCGCTGAAATTGAGCCCCCAAAGCCTTTAAAAATTTAAGGCAATTGTTTGCCTTGCTTTCAAAGCTATTTAAGAAAACGTTTTGATTTGGAATGTTGAAAGCCCAAAGCAGGACTGCTGTGCATTTCAAAGATTCTCGGCATGCTGATGGGAGGCTTAATAAATTTTTGCTTATTCTCCATTTTACCCTCAAAATTTTGTTAAAACTCCAATTTTGCCCTACCCCAAAACAAAACCCTACCTTCTCGACTCAGACGCTCTTTCCTCTCCTCCAGCACGCGAAGCTCTTTTCTTTTCGTCGATTCTCGCAGCATCCGTTCTCGCCGATTCTCATAGCATCGCATCCGCTCTCGCCGATTCTCGAAGCATCGCATCCGCTCTCGCCGATTATTTTTCTCTCCTCTCTCTTCTACCTGGTATGCCCCTCTCTCTCTCTCTTCCTCCCTCTTTATTCCTTTTCGTCGCTTGATGGTAAACGCTATTATCGGTCTTCTCGGTTTGTTCCCTCTCTCTCTCGCACACCCGATCCCTCTCTTTTTCTCCCCCGTTCTTGTTCGTCTGTTCGGGTGTTTGTTCAATTTCGATTCGTGGGTATGATTCTGTTTTTCTTGGGTTTGCGCCGGAACCGCGTGATTTGGTAGCGCACGCCAAGTGCTTGTGAAAATGTTTCGTTGGAGCCGTGACCACCTTCTCTCGAGTTTGATTTGCTATTGAAGTACCGGTTATTGTCTCGTTTATTCTTCGTTGAGGCCTGGTTTGTGCGAGTGCCACCCCATCCACGTGGTGCTATGCTGTGTTTTAGTTTTGAGCATCGGGTGTTAAATATTTCTGGTGCATTTGGGCCTTGTCGCTGGAATTGGGTTTGGAATTCGATTGATCTAGGAATGTTGCGGTTTTTCGCTTCTTGAATTTCACACAGGTTTGGTGTGCGATGGGTGTGTGCTTGGTGGAGTTTGCTAGCTGAATTTCGGGCTCTTTCGTTCGTTATGTGCGAACTCGTTTCTCTCGTGAACGCCCGACCGAAGAAGGCAAGGACGAGTTACCGTGTGGCGCCGAGTCCGGTGGGTCGAAGCTCGGACGTGGTGTGATCACTTGGCTTCCCGTGCTCCGATCTCGTTCACATTCCGACCTCGACACACCCCGCAACCGGTTTGTTCCCTCTCTCTCTCTCTCTCGCACACCCGATCCCTCTCTCTTTTCTCCCCCGTTCTTGTTCGTCCGTCTCCAGTGTATATCTTGCCTCATCTTCATAATTTTTCCTGGCAAGATTTCTCTTATACCGAAAAGATGGAAAATCCAATGATTTGGCTTCTTGGATGCCCGAGATGGATTGATTAGGATCCAATAGAATGAGCCCAAATGCCGATAATTACTGCAGAACCACCTAGTTGCTTTCGCACGAGATGAATTGTCTTTCAGCTTATTCAGCTTGAACACAAAGCAGTAGTTCATGGTATTTGTCTAGTACTGTGCCATGGGAAGTTTGATATAGCTGTTGTTTTCAGTTAATTTCGTGCGACATGGGGCTTAGGATGCATATATATATACATGTGCATATTGTGAATGACCAAATCCAATTCATTATGTTTTTCATCATTTTCCTAAAAAGTTGACTGAATCCTTCTGCAGCAATTACATGTATTTTGCGGTCAAAAAGTTTCAGAAAATTGATTTAGTCAAAACAGAATATCATCACCCAAGAAGTTGATAGTTCTCTCGCTTAATTGCTTTTATCGATTAGAAAATATAGTTTTTTCAAAGTTCATATCCAAGATTGTTAATGGTTACAAATCATCCACTTGTAGGCAATGAGGCAAAGGGATGAAGCTTTAGAGAAGGAGGTGGAACTTCTTAAGCAAAAACTTAAAGAGCTTGAGCAACTTGCCAAGGGACGAGGCCTTTCTGGCCTTTTCAACTTCAAACAGGCTATTAGTGAAGATGCAAAAATAGCGAAACCAGTTTGAGGCTTTGACCAGCAAAGTAGGAGCCTTTACTATAATAAAAACAGGATTCATCCATACCATCCTCTCAACTGTGAAAAGCAATTCTTCCGGTCTCTTTTTGTCAATTCTTTGATTTGTATCTTGCTTGGTTTGTTTCTTCAAAAATAGAAGGCCACATGGTCAGACATTTTTGGAAGATGAGAGGAAGGTGCTTACTCCTCGAGATTGTAACAATTGTTCCTTGCAATAACATTAGAATTAAGAGTGCCATTCCCGCAGATAACTCGTTATATATTGTAATTTAACTTCTGTTGACCTAGAAATCTGATCATGCCAATTTCACAGGCAATTGAATGCAACGGTGGAGGATTCGTGTCACCGTAACAATTAACATTGAAGAGTTTGTTTTCTTATTTCAACTGCATCTTAGCTGAAAATCGGATTCTACAGCAGATTTGATGAACTAATTGCGAAAGTCGCCGACATAATAATCTTGTAGATTTTGCTTTTCATCTAAAACCGGGTCATCATGGTCTATAGAGGACAATTTGAGCAGCAATGCCTGCATATGCAGGATGTGCATCAAAATAAGAACAACCGTCAGTTGTGGTTCCGAGAAAATATGAAGAAATTTTACCGCTCATCAAGGGCAAAAAATGCTTCTTTTTTTTTTCTACAAAAAAACTTCAAGGGCAGCAAATGTTCAACCGTAGAAATTTCATGATAAACCGTCAAGAAATCATCATTTGAGCATCTCAATAAATGTTTTGGGACATCGGTCTCAATTCTTAACAAGAATGATAGTCTCCAGTTATTTTCTTTTTTTTTTGACAAAAGTCTCCAATTATTTTCAAGCAATATAATTTCTTCTGAACTTATGTTCAGACGAAATGGTGAACTTAGTACGTATTTCTCATGTAAAAACATGTAATTTTACTAATATGTATCTTTTATATTACTTTCAACATGAAAATGTAAAATGTTATATATCCATTATTTCTTTTTTGCAATTTAAAAAAAACTAATATAAGTTTACTAATATGTTTACTAATATGTATTTTTTATATTACTCTCAACATGAAAATGTAAAATGTTATATACCCATTGTTTCTTTTTTGCAATTTTAGAAAACAAAAACTAAAACACTTAATTTTAAATGGTTGGCTTTCAAATGCAAGTTTACCAAACAAGCAGATTTCCCCAAAGCTCTTTTCAGTTTTAATTACCAAACAAATAAAGATTTCGTAAAACCCCTTTCTCTCAAAGATATTTCAGATTCTCCCAAATTCATTTCCCCAAAGCTGAACCAAACGGGCCCGAACTCCCTCTCTCTCTGCCCTCCCTTTTTTCCGACCGGCGAACCAGCGCGAGCAACCGACGAACCAGGAGGATGCCGGCGAGACGACCGCGAGCAATCGGCCGGCGTGCGACCTCCCTCTCTCTCTCTCCGCACTCCCTCTTTCCGACCGGCGAACCATCGCGCCGCCCTTCCGGCTCTGGATCTGGCCCTTACTCGTCCGTCCCCTGCTCTCTCTCCCCTCGCGTCTCTGTCTGCCCTCCCTCTCTTCGCGGCGAACCAGCGCGTGACAGGCGAACCAACGCCCCCCTCCGGCTCCAGATCCGGCACCGGCTTGTCCTGTACGCTGGAACGTTCGCGCCCGATCGCCTCACACCCACCGGCCTCTTAAAAGACCCACCGCCCGACCACTTCTCTGTCTTGTGGTTCTGGTGAGGTAATACAGATCATGGGCTTAGTAAATAATGCAATTTGCTGAGCAATGACAGTGAGCACCAGTTCAGCACCAGAAAGGACATGGGGCTGTAGAAAGCGCTTTTGAGATTGACCATTTTGGCGATTTCCAATTAGATCTGTAACCCCTGTCAACTTTGGCGCATTGGCCGCGCCTCCCATCAAGATACACGTTCTCTACAGCTTTCACCACCGAGGCGCCAAGCCGTCGGCCCCTGCCCTCATGATAAGCACACGAGATCGTTGGTGATGGTGGATTCTCTGCATCCATCTTTTGCTTTGTGCGTTCGTAGCCTGTTCATTTCCAGCTTTTTGCATCTGAACGAACTGTACTAAACTAATCACATATCTGGAAGCTGCGGAGTCCGTGCTGGGTCTCATAGATAACTCAAATTTCGATATGATCATTGCACTGCCATTTATGACCACTTCCTCTAATTTTTTGGTCACCAAAGTCTGCATAACATTTCCTTTCCCAAAATATATGTTGTTTCTTGTGATGTGCTTACCAGTTCCTGTTTTGAACACATTGAATTGATCACTCTATTAGCCCGGGGGAGCTGCACCATTGTCGTCAACAGACAAGCCAATAGGTCAGAGGTGGAGGATCTTGATGCCGGATGGGTCTCATGCCATTTATCCCAAACCCAAAGCTTTGAACCACTCTGAGATACAGGATATGGTTGAGCATTATTGCCAGGCTCCCATAAATGCCATTCAAGCTGCTTAGTTCATGGATCGCCTTACCTTCATTAGTTCCAAGAGAAGAGTTTCCCTTAATGAGTTTTCTGCCTTCGAAAGTTTAGTATTCACATTGCTCTTCAATAATAAATAGCAGCTCGAATCAAACTTAGTTTATACTTCTGGAACCCCATGTTCAGGTAAACTTAAACTAGCATAGTCGGGAAAGAAAAAGTTCAATCTATTGGCAAGGTGGGACCTCATAGAGAAACCTTTGAAGAGACATGATGGATATTATGCAATTACTTCGTTGACAAATGATTTTGCTTTTTTGTCCTGTTTACTTGTGAAAAAGCATCATCCAAAGGGGGACATATTGAGTGACGAAGTCTCACTTCATTTTTCTTTGCAGAAGTTGGTTTGGTCACTACGGGAGGCTGCCTAATAACTTTCTGCACTTTTAACTCGCAATTTATCAGTCGAAAAGAGATGGAATAGCACGTCTTATGAGTCATTTGAATGCTTTACTTGTGCTTTAAGCAGTTGCATTGCACATGATTTTTCGCTGTAGAGGCTTGAAAGGTTTTAAATCTTGGGAATCTCTCTCTCTCTTCCCCTCTCTCTCTCCAACCGAGAGACAAACTTCTTTTCAGCATATCCTTTCTATTAGTAGCTTGTATCAGTGAGTCATTGCAATGAAATATCTTGCTTACAAATCCTGACATTTTCTCCTTATTTTGTGAGATCAAGTCATTAATATAGAGAGATGATCATAGATTGATTCTGTTAGCTTATGCATAAATTAAATAACCAGCTACACATTGATCATAGTTCTATCCTCACATGGATTAGTCTTTCTGGTGCATATATGCATAATTTCGCATCTCTAAGGGGACGAAATTTTGAGACATGTACTGATAAGTAGCTTCAGCACTGATTTCTTCCAGACCATGGGTTTCATTTTCATTGAACCTTCTCCTGCTGCAATCTGTTAAAATTTAAATGTCTTCCTGATGTTTCACTCTACATGAATAGGATAGGGAGTCCAGGAAATGGCATCACTTCGCAGAGTCTTCCTGATGTTGATTTTGGCATCTGTCCTTAGCCAAATTCTCACTGCAACAGCCCGCCTTTGGTGTTTGCTATGGAATGCAAGGAGACAACCTGCCTAGTCTGGCTGAGGTGATACAGCTCTACAAGAATCACAATAGTGGGACAATGTGGCTCTATGATCCCAACCCCAAAGCGCTCCAAGCTCTAGTGAACTCCGGCATCAGCATGATCCTAGGCACCAAAAATGAAGACCTACACAACTTGGCATCAAGTGTGGAAGCTGCAAGTCATGGATCGACGCTCATGTTGAGCGCTACTAGGGTGTAAACATCAAGTACATAGTCGTAGGCAACGAGGTCATCCCTGGAGAATTGGCTCAGCGCGTGTTGCTTGCAATGCAGAATCTACAAAGCGCCCTCAGCAGCTCCAGTTTCTCATCTGTGGTGATGACCACGGTGGTCTCGGGGACTATCTGACAACCATGCCCCTTTGTTGATCAATGTGTACCCTTACTTTGGCTATGCTGCAGACCCCACCAACATAAGTTTGGACTATGTGCAGTTCACTGCGCTGGGGCCAGTGGTCCGTGGTGGGGACCTAAGCTATTGGAACTTGCTTGATGCGATGGTGGATGCTTATTACGCGACAATGGAGAGAGAGGATTTCCCTATTGTGGGCATGGAGATCTCCGAGTCCAGGTGGCCTTCTTCTGGAAATCGGAATTTCACTACTCCACAGCTCGCACTGACTTACAACCAAAATTTCATGAAGAAAATCAAAGCAGGGACAGGGACGCCAAAGAGACCAGATCGCCGCTTGGTAACGTATTTGTGATGTTCAATGGGGATCTGAAATCCACCGGCGTGGAACAAAATTTCAGTCTCTTCTATCCAGATGGAACTCCAGTTTACCCCATTTTTTTGTAGCTCCAATCGACAGGACTCAGCTCCGGCACTTTCTTTTGCCATATGCTGTGTAGACTTTCAGAGATAAGATCTTATCACGTGTAACTTGGAAGCTACAGTGAGTATCAATAAACGATGCAATAACCGGTAAACCGGATCACCTGTTGTCTACATCTGCAATTCTAGAATCTCATGTTTGCAGTGGTGATGCAATGAATATGGGAATTCTGATTCTGGATAATCAAGGTCAAGTCATCAACACATAGCAAAAAATCCATTTCCTTCCCTTGTACGTCTCCCTTATTCATGTTATATTTGTTAGGGCAAAACACTATGTAAAGCTCTTGCGAAAGAACCGCTTGGCTTAATCTTCCGGTTAGCAAATTCAATCCCACCAACTAAAAGCAAAACACAGCATCTACTTATACAACAATAATAATCTGAACAAAAAACCTAGTCATGGACTCATAGGCGTGATGATAATTTCTGCTTCCCGCTATCGAGGAAAGGGTAGTCCGTGTACCCTACAACAGGATCTTGGGTATAGAGAGTCTTCCTAACATACTTGTTCAGAGGTGCATTAATCTTGAATCTCAGGACCAAATCTGGGTTGGCGATGAAAAGACGACCGTACAATACCAGGTCTGCATTGCCATCGGCTATGGCTTTCATACCGAGCTCTCTTGTGAACCCTCCACTGCAAATAAAAGTGCCCTGATAAGCCCGTCTCCAAGTCCTCATCAACTGGATATATCAATTTGTGTTTTGGGGGTCAAAAACTTATTTTGAGATAAATTTATCACATTGTCCGTGGCATCAACTCTTTCTCTTGTGATATAGTATACATCTCCATCAAATTCACCTCACACAACACCACATGCCGTAAGACAAAATGCGCAAAAGAGCTCTTGCGCAGGCAGCCGAACCGCAGTTGCGATTCAATGGCTGTACGCAAGAGGAACAGACGGGGACTCAGATTGTCACAAACACGAACCAACTTGTGCACCCGCTTTCGTTAAGCAGTAACTAATGTTTGTCCGGCCTAAAAGAGCCATCACATTACAAGTGGTTACAAATAATATTACAAATGAAATGATACACATTACAAGTCAGGTTTTGAGGCGCTCTTAGGAACCGGTGCCGCTATGGATCCCCACAAATCATCATCATAATCTTTAGTGACTTTCACTGCACTCTTTGGCCTCAAACTCGTCACTGAGAATCAAAATTAAAATACTTAAGCCTGCCGGATGTATCGGCAGCAAATAGCATTAATCAAAATCAAAATGCAAGAGAGTTATTAATTGCAGTAAAATCTCATTTCTAACAACAATCCTTCGACGTTAAAGGACCAAAAGATGATTACCACCACGACCTCTTAACTTGAATACACTGTAACTGGCCCTCACACACACACACACACACATTCATGTGATTCAGAACCAATTATCCAGAACAGCAACTCATTCTACAATATTCTAGTTACTATTGAAGATTGCATACTCACTGGACATTACAGATACCGGAAACAAATGTAATGAGTTGAAATGAATTTTTCAAACAGAAGATAGCATTTTGGACTAAAAAACTGTCTAATGGTTCAGTCGTCAAGTGACAAATCATCGGTAGGTCTTTATAGTCAATGCACTCTCACAGCAAACTATGAGCATTCATCACGATTGGCATCAAGCAAAATATATTCATATTACCTGGCGGCTTGGAGTGTGAAACAGGTTGCGACACTGGTCTTTTCTGAGCTGCTTGGATGTTAGCAAGAACAGGAGATGGCTTTGGCTCTTCAGGGGGTTCAATATCATCCCAACCATCCTTGTCACTTTCATGCTCTTCATGAATTCCGTTCTCCACTTCTCCCCAACCATCGGTTGATGTCGGTGACACAGGGGCTGATCAGACAAGTCTGTGCTAGAACTAGCATGAACCATTGTGGTGCTTGGAGTCTCCACCCCTGAAACTATCCAAGAAACCAATCAACATAACATGCATATTATATTAAATAAAGTCATGGTGATGTACATATCAATTATTTTATCCTAGGTTTATATTGACAGTCCATAATGTAGGAAGAAACATCTTGCAGAGTAAAGGCATGCACTGTGACTCTAAAGAGAATTTATGATCCATCTGGGCTTAGTCTCGCTATTGATTTTTCAAAAACCCCTTCCCTTTAGAGAAAACACTGCAGCAGCTGCATATAGTAAGACTGCAAGAAAGTCAATCCTAGCACAAACCATTCATGCACAACAGTGTCGGTAATAAAATTTACCATTACCAAAACCAGCTCAAGCTTTATGCAAACAAATTATAACTAGACTGGTATCAATATCCACTAAAGGCTTTTGGGGAACACATTCAGAGAATATCAATGAATGAACAGCAGCCATACCAAAGCTGGAAGTGGAAGCTGAAGAAGTAAGAGTAGTGCTGGAGTTTGCAGTTGCAACAGGTGCTTGTTCTGAAGGTTTTCCTTTGAGAGTCAAGGAGCTCATTGCCCATCTGCATAATATTGCAACCTTAGGTCAATAAAAATTCATGAAAAAACACCATATAAAAGAGGATAAAATCCTGACTAAAGATAATCCCCTACAATTGCAAGAGAAACAACCATCATGGTAACCTGTGGCCGCCAAGTTCTGGCACAGACAGAGTACTTTTCTAATCATAAAACTTCAAGATTGTATTTGATCTACAATGCTCTCAGATTCCCTATCTCAACAGCCCTAAATCCCAAGAAAATTACAAGGAGAATGCATCCTTTGACTACCACCATTTTAAGTGCTTTGAAAGGTGTTACTGAGAAAACACAGAATTGCTTTCTGTGTTTTCAAGCTTAAGGGAACAGCCAATCACCAGCTGTGTTGTTGAAATCCTATGATTTCAAATCGATTTCACCCACAAAACATTTCATTCTGCAACTAGAAGCGGGGATGCATCTGAATTGCAAATGAATCTTATGATCCGTATACCATTCATTATGATTAGGTACGATTCACTACAATTCAGTCAAGACTTCTACATTTGTGATTGTTGGCCCTGAAAGTTATGACACTAAGATTTAAACACGAATCATAGCATGGATGTTTTCATATCACAATTTTACTGATAGAGGGGTTATTTCCTTGAATATCTTACATAGGTCGTCTGGGTTCATCTGGCATGATCAGGTGATATTTCTTCAAAATGATCTGTTCAATATTTTTCTATATTCTCACAAATAATAGCTAGGCTTCAATAAGATATCCTTCTATTTATTTATTCTATGAATCTTACCATTCATGATTCAATCAGATACACAATTCAAAAAATGAGGTTCAAATTTCCTATTTGAATCCCAATTAACAACATTGATCACTAGTTCTTCCAGGAGGCACCTCATCTGCATATGACGAACTTGCAGATAAGCAGTGACAATAATTGTCATTTTGTGCATTGTGAATTTCGTTGTTGAAGATGTGTGGGCTTTGAAAATGCCAAATCCAACCTTGACTGGTTGCAGGGAAAAATTAATTTCGGACTGTTGAAACGATAATAAACTGCTTGTTTCCATTTACATCTACAGACATCCGTTTCCTAGATTGTTGCTGGGATTATTTTCGCTTTTTCTGCATGGTATGATGTGCAAGGCATAAATACTAATATGCATCACAAAGAATGAACTTTTTCCATCAAAGTGACAGAGAGCCTCCAAGCCGTTTCATGTTACTTTCCAACCACAATAATTTGCCATGTAAGCACAATGCACTGCTAAAGAAAATGAACTCACCCAAGTAAACCTGCATTTCCAATGTCCGAAGAAGTTCCAGTGCTCATGCCAGTGGTATCCCCAGAACTTGTCTGCTGAAAAAGAATAAGGAACAGAAGATTTTACTACTAACTGACCAAAAAACTAAACATTATCAATGAATCAGAGTATCTTAAATAAGTGAAATCATAGCTCAGAAAAAGACAAGTACTGGTAAAGATCTAAAGTGATATAATTAGCACTTCCAAGTATTATACATAAAGAGAAAAATAGGGGGATAAAAGAATAGGCTACCTCATTCGAGCAAAGTCATCAAGAGTGCATTCATACCACCAGATCAGACCAGCAGGACTATCTGATGGATGCGCGCTTTTTGTGTCTGCGCGCGCGCGTGAGAGAGAGATATTCAGCGTACAGGACAAGCCGGTGCCGGATCTGGAGCCGGAGGGGGACGCTGGTCCGCCTGTCACGCGCTGGTTCACCGCGAAGAGAGGGAGGGCAGACAGAGACGCGAGGGGAGAGAGAGCAGGGGACGGACGAGTAAGGGCCAGATCCAGAGCCGGAAGGGCGGCGCGATGGTTCGCCTGTCGGAAAGAGGGAGTGCAGAGAGAGAGAGAGGGAGGTCGCACGCCGGCCGGTTGCTCGCGGTCGTCTCGCCGGCATCCTCCTGGTTCGTCGGTTGCTCGCGCTGGTTCGCCGGTCGGAAAAAAGGGAGGGCAGAGAGAGAGGGAGTTCGTCGGGGAGAGAGAGAGAGGCGTGAAGAAAGAAAACCAGGAATGAAATTTTTCAAATTAGCGCCTTTTTTCCCTCTCCAGGATGTGGGTCCTACGAGGACACGTGTCGAGCTCCGAGCGCCTTCTTGTTTGCCAGGCTGGAACGTTAGACGTACCCAATATTTTCTCGCGTCAGAGGGCTTATGCTCGAGAGAGGAGAGAGAGAACTTCCCGCGCCGTTGGTTTGAAACGGAGAAGTGGACGACGTGGACTGACACTTGTCCAGGTGTCACGCTCTCAATGGTTCAGAGCATGGATTGCATGACATTGTTAGTCTCTCTTGTCTTATCGACGAACCTTCTTTTTCTTTTTTTACTTTTTCTCTCACCTGTCTCTCTCACTCTCTGCCGAAACCTCCCCCACTCTTACCTCTCTCTTTTCGTTGAATTTTTTCTTGACCTCGAAACCCAGAGAAAGCCCTTATAGAGCAAAACAAAAATCAAGTTTGTTTTGCAAGTGAAGATTTTCTGATTCACTCAACCACCCAAGATCATTTTCATATATTCGCTCCACCACTCAACAAGAACATGGCTCCAAAATCACACATTTATATTTTGAAATTTTTTTCAAAATCTCCCTCCACAATCAAATGTTTTATTTTATTTATTATCCTCTCATTTTATTTTCTAAAAGATTAGGTGTCAACATGTAGTTTTTTAGGTTGAGTTTTGGTTCGGTTTTTATTACGATTTTTGATTTATTTTTTATTTTTTATTTTTAGGTTGATTTCTATGATCCGATTTTGGAAAAGTTTTCTTCATTAAAACTCTTCAAAATTTCCTTTTCTATAACATACTTTTTGTCTAGATTTCTCGAAAATGTTTTGGTCAGTCAAAATTGCTTAAAACTGAGCATAGATCAATCTGCTTTGCACCAATCTAAACTGCATTTTTGTGAAATTGAGCTTGTAGATGAATCCACTTGACCTTAGGATCTTCATGAAAATTGAAATACATGTCGTGTACATTCCAACACTATATGATTTACATGATTTCATCGTTGTTTGGTATGTCTACTGCATGTTCAAACACATGTACGTTCCGCTACAATTAGTTTGTCTAATAACATGTATCTGTTTTGCCATTTTCATCATGATTTTTGTGATCTCAATTTGATTTCGATGCCTTAACGAGAAATGTTCATCATCGTGTGTTCCATATGTTGAATTTTTTTTTTATATTTTTTACATGTTTTTAAGTAAACAAAATCAAGCATGTTCTATGATGTTGAAGTGAGATCATAGGCTTATCATGGGCATACTTAAGCACATGTGTTTGGGTCTATTAAAGATCATATTTTACATCAATTCTTCCTCGACTTTTCAAGTATGCATTATAATGTTCGTGTTCATGCATGGCACATCATGATTGGGCATCATTTGATGTGTGAATGTCATGTGTTAATTAGGTTAGTTGCATTGTAAAAAAGTTAAGCAAGTCATTTTAGTTCTAAGTCATTTTGCATTGCCAATAACTTGTATGATTCATTCGCTTCTCGACCTAGGGTTAGATCTTTACCCGAATCATTTGTTGCATCAAATCGTTTGTCATATATGAATTTCATACTACTCATGCATTGTTTAAGTGACTTTAAAACTCACAAATGCATAATCATTTTCATTTTCATTTTTTATCTTTTATTTAAAAAAATGAGTATCTTTTCTTTATTTCCTTTTCTTCTTCTTCCTTAACCTTGGCTAGTCGCTAGCTTGAGGTGAGGCCGGAGCTCGCCAATGGCTAGTTGTCGGCCGTCGCTATGGCCAGGGATAGGCCAAGGCCAATGAAGAAGAAGAAAAAAAGAAAAGAAAAGCAAAGGAAAAATAATAAAAAGTAAAAATCTATTTTTAAAAATAAAAATAAAAAACTATTGAAAGTGCATGCAAGAAAAGATTTTCCTTACCAAATGGTAAAAAATATTTTTAGTTTCTTTTTCAATTTTTAGCCAAACATCATAAAATATAATTATTTTTCTAGAAAATAGTTTTATGGAAAACAATTTTTGAAAACGCCACATTTTTCGCAAAATGAATGGAGCATAAGTGGACGAATTAAAACCATTCCATTCTAGAAATCAATTTATGGCTAGTAGTTAATTTTTCTATTTTTATTTCTTAGATGAGTTTTTCAGCAAAAATATACATATGATAACCTTATAATAGTTCTTGAAATAAAAATTTCTCTCTCTCGAGTGGTGGTAGGAGGCATCCTATGTCTGATGGCTGGCAACCAGAGTCTAGCAGTTGGTGATGGGCGTCTAGCGTCCTATTATAGGACGCTGGGCCAGACGTCGAGCAGTGACGAGAGTAAATGATGTAAAGAGTTCTCATTTTTCACTTTTATTTCAAAAATAGAAAAGCTAAAAAATTTAACTTCTAATTTTTTTTTTCAAATCTATTTTTGGAATATAAATTTGTTTCAAAAATAGAAAAATGAAATTTCTATTTTAAACTTGTTCTGGAAAATATAAAAACAGCGAAATAGAAAAATAGAATAGTTATCATCCGCGCCCTAAGAGTCATACAATCACTTAGTCATTCAATTATTCATCACTCCAATATTACATTCAAGCAATCCCATAAAGTGTTATGTCATGATCTCTTCTAGAATTTACTCGTAACACTCCTTTTGGCTAATAAAAAAGCTGGCTAATAAAAATGCAATGGATAAAAGGACAATCCAAAAGGTTAAACTTTCAATCTTAACAAAGTGGGACTTCGGTTTATTTGTAAAGTAATCTTGAAAATGAACTTTCCATTTGGCGAAGAGCACATTAATTCAACAATTCTCTATGTTGGCTCAATGTCTGCAGCCAAGGCAAAGACTGAACTTCGCGAAACGAATGGTTTCGTCATCATCTTTGTCTGGTCTTTTGCTATTGCGATCTTCTTTTCAACAACTTTACCTTTCGCCGTGACATCATAGATGAAATTGTACGCAATACTGATATGCTTCTTTCACTAATGATATATTGGATTCCAAAAGTAGGTATATCAGACCTTGGTTACGATGTATAACAACACTCAACTACTCTCACCCAAAGTTTAAGAGCAAATCCCTTGGCCATATTGCCTTCTTCACAAGATAAATGCCATGTACTCAACCTCTATAAAAGGCAATGCTATCTTGTCTTCCAATGTCACATTGCGACTCACTACACCACCTACTAGTGTAAATATGTACTTGCTTACAACCAGTGTTCATTCAAGTCTCTAGCATGATTGGAATATCCAAGAACCATAGTTTGACTACCATTGTCATCCCTTTGGTACTCAATGTCTATTATGCCCTTAAAATATTTGAGGATCCATTTCATAGTCTTCCAACAAGCCTTACCTAAATATTCCATGTAACAGCTAACAAACACTCACAACCTGCAAATGTTAGGCCTACTACAAACTATAGCGTATGTAGTTTACCAAACACTTACATCCGAGACAAATAACTAAGTATGATTGGTTCTCAAATTTTGGAATTAAGAACCTATCCTATAAACTCTAAAATCAACTCTAGAATCAGCCCACCAAGGCCAATTCAATTCGATTCTCAAGAGAAATTGGACTGAATGCTCGGACCTAGTTTGAGGCTCATGTACCACTACACTCTCGCCCTGATGCAAGACTTGAATGAACAAAAGAGCCCAACCACGTACACAAAAAATGACTATTTAAATATTTTTATAGACGATAAAAATATTTTTCATTCATTCATTTTTGTAATAGATACAAATGACTATTTATGAGAAAATATTTTCCAAATTGTTGGTCTTCCACTAAACAAAAGTGCCTCCTTAATTGCAAATAATTGGGTGTCGACCATCTTTCCCAGGATCTCACGAATCCTTTGGAGAAGTTAATGAACTATTTTCGAGCATGCCCCCCCCCTTCCCCCTCCCCCCCCCCAATAGCACCTATGTAATGCACGTGCCTTCAAAATTTGGCCCCAAAAACAAATGTTCACTTACTTAAGGGAAAATTTCAAATAAAGACCCGAAGTTGATCAATTTTCTCAAATAAGAACCCAAAATGAACTTTGTGTTAGATAAAAATCTAAAGTAGACCCATTATCTCAAATAAGGACCCGAACTGATTGAATTAATTCCAAATAAGAACCTGAGCTTGCTGGTTAGCCAAATATTCGCCCGATATCAAGCACGTGACATTTCCAACGATCGAGTTTGGGCAATTTTGTCCAAAAAAATATAGAGAAAATTAACAAATCTTAAAATAGAAACAAAAAAAAACCTAGATTTTCTACGGTCTCCTTGTTTCTTATACCCATCAAAGTCAAAGACCAAAGTTTACCCCATTCCTTGTACCCATCCTCCGCAAAGTCGAAGACCTAAATTCTTCGCCAGTTGAGGCACAAATTCAAAAACAAGAAGAAAACCATATGCTTATGCTTCTTTCTTTGTTTGCAGAGACCCAAATTCTCCGCCAGTCGAGTGAGGCAAGGAGCGACGAATCGAGTCGTGATGATGACCGGGCAGTGATTTGTTTGAGGAGCAACGGGGAGAAGAAAGAAGAAAACGTAAACATCTAAATGAATAACCTAAATTTAATTAATTTAGAATTTTCCTTTTTTTTTTTCCAATCACAAATATTTGATAAAATTGCCCCTATTTTAATCGCTAGAAAATGTCTGGCGAATGAAAGTCCTCAATAGAGATTAACTTGATCACTTTAGGTCATTATTTGACACAAAATTCACTTCGGGTCCTTATTTGAAACAATTGGTCCACTTCGGGTCTTTATATGACACAAAGTTCACTTTGGGTCATTATTTGGGAAAATAGATTCACTTCGGGTTGTTATTTGGAATTTTCTCCTAATTTAATAAGAACAAAGGGCCAGAAAAAAAGGAACAAAAGAGCCCACGCACGTGCAGACAAACATTTCATCAAACATTCAATAATTCATGACACATTGCCGGAAGATATGCTTGAAATATAGCAAGCTCGTCTGGGGGATAATTGATTCCTTGAATCAATCCGAGATTGTAATTGATTGACAAATCGATCTAGGATTAGAATTGTTTTTCTTTTGATTCTCCTAGGAAATATCCTTTCCTTTTATTGCTTACATTTTGTACTATATATAGGACATTGTACATTGAGAATACATAGAGTGAAATATACATAATACAAAGTTCTTCTTCACATCCCATTGCTCACTTCGTGTCACACATTTCTCCAGAAAGCAAAGCTTTTGACACCGCGAGTTTTATTCCTAACGTTTCCTTTTCCTTTCCTTAAATGGAATCCATCTAGTATGCCCGGGCACCATGCGGGAGGTAACCTTGCGGCATGGACATCCCGATCATCCGCTTTGCTAGTTCACGTAACTTGGAAGAAGCCCATCGCAGAAGGGGACGGACCAGGTCCCACAGCTTGGACGGCTGCGTGACTGTGGTCCAGACCTTGCGGGTGGCTCGGCCGACCGGAGTGTCGGCCAGAGAGTCGATCCCCTCGCGTACCTTTCTGAGCAGCCGTTGCCACAGATACTTGGTGTTCTTGTTAGATATATGCCCTAAAGCTGCTATGTAATATGTACATATTAGGAATTCAATTTGTACATATAAGAATTATGTTATTATTGTTATTTTTAAGGAAATTGATTAATTATTAATTAATTAATTGATTAATTAAAGTGGAAATGGTCAGCAAATTTTTGCTGACCACTTCACATGAATACGTGCAAATACACGCATTTTGTTCGTGCATGGCTGGTCAGCAACCGCTGACCATCGTGCACGAAATCATGCATAAACGGTCAGCGGTTGCTGACCGTTCCATTCATGCACGATCGTGCTCGATCGTGCATGAGAACGAGGATCAGCAACGGTTGCTGATCCCACGATCGGCAACCGTTGCTGATTCATGTATAAATATTAAAAAGAAAGGCTGCAAAAAGGTTGCAAGTTAGAGAGATTTTCTGTGGGTGTGCGTCTTGGTTTTTGGCGACACTTCAAGGGGTTGAAATACAGAGAAAGGTGGGCGTGCGCTATTTGTTTTTAGAGAAAATGGGTTGCTGAAAACAAAGAGAAATGTGTGTGTTCTTGTATTCTTTGAGAGATACGAGAAAGTAGAGTGTTTTTCTCATTCGAGCCGTGACTATAATACATTGAGGATACGTTGGATCATTTCCACGTGATTGCTAGCACAATTGAAGTGGTGAATATCCGAAAGTTCTCTCTTCCGTTCGACGTTCGTTGTTGGTGTGTCTGAACTAGAGGTCCGACGCTTGTGGGACTTGTATTGTAGAACATCCGAACCGACTTGTTTCAAAGCGCGCTTCGAGAGGTATTTCGTTTAACTCTCTTTTATATTTAGATTTTTGATTAAAACGCACGAACAACGCCTAAGGAGAATCATGTGTAAAATATATCTTTGTTTCCGCTGCGTTTATTTTGTTAATTTTTCTTATACATGATTCATGAAACCCCAACAGTGGTATTAGAGCCAACCTTAGGCGTTTCGTGCGTTTAATTGATTTATAGTTCAAATATATTTTTGCGTTCTAATGGCCAATTTACTTTTTGTTAAGAGAATTGGTTCTCTTGCTCTTATGTGGCCTATAGAAGTTGATTGATTTATGTGATAAATTTAATCAACAAAGCAAAAATTAGAACAAAATCAATTTTGAATCAAAAATTCGTAACTTGTTATACTTGATGTTTACATTTTGCAAATGATATGCAGAATTTTATGCATGCCTTCTAGAGCTTTAAATTTTGAATTTATGGCTCGTAAGGAAGGGTGGTGATCATGGAAAAATCCCTAATTGTTGTGATTGTTGTATGGATGAATGTATGATGATTACAGGTATTCTTTTTGGGGATGTAATTATTAAATGGAGGCTGCGTCCTTCTTTTTATATTTATTTTTACGAAATGTAATTTAAGTATAGTGTAGTATTTCAATTATTGATGTAAATACTACAAGAGAGGAGGAGCCATTGGAGGAGCCATTAAACCGGTGAGCTCTCTGGGCCCGGTCTTTGAAGAGTTCAAAGATTGAAGAAAAAGTTAAGAACGGGTCCATATTATTAAAACATTAAAATGGCTAAATGGGTCTCTTTGGCTCGAGACCCATTAAACCATAATTCCATGATCACCACATAGAATAGATATTATGTGATATCTATTTATTTATTGTGTTTATGGTATCGTGCATGTTAAACCGGTTAATGTGCAAAGTGAGACCATTAATAACGACTCAAACCTCCTTATTAATAATATTAAGTCGAAACGGGTTTCGGACTCGTGGCCTTCCATTGTCGTGGTTTGATCCAATATTATAGTGGTTAACTAACCGGTTATGGATACATAGGGGTTAATTACCATTTATAATATTGGACCACTCCATTATGCATATGATGCTGTGGGGTTGAAACCAAATGATTTCTAATAACTGTCAGGTGAGGGAATCATTTGTGTTTTTAATACTTGCATGAGACAATGTGCTAAACTTAACTATGATCATGATGCCAATAACTGTTAGGTGAGGTTTTCATGGTCTAGAGGCCGAAGTTATGATTGGGACTCGCATATGATGCGTTGAACAAGCTGGTTCACTCACTAAGTTCATAGGACACCAATAACTGTTAGGTGAGGTGGACTTTGGGCTAGTGGGACTCCAATCCCCACTAGTAATCTTTACTCAACAAAGATTACCGCTTCCCATCTTACGGAGTATGGGATTCGAAGATAAATTTAGTGGGAGGATCTATTTCATTTAAAGGCCAAAATGAAATAGTTACTTTGAAAGATATAACGGCTAACAATTTATTTTCTACAACAGATATATTATTACTCTGAAAATGGTGACCACAAACCCACTCGCTTCTATACTTGACAAGAATTGTTTGACTGGACCCAATTTCACTGACTGGGTGAAGAATTTGAGAATTGTTCTCAATTCATAAAAAATTGGGTATGTGCTTGATGATAAGATGCCAACCTCCTTTCCTGAGGGTGGGACCCAAGAGGAGCGTGTCACTTATGATAAGTGACGTGACGATGACTTAAAAGTTAGGTCATATATGCTTGCTTCTATGAATAATGAATTACAGAAGAAGTATGAATCTATGGAAGATGCTGCGTCGATCATTTTGCACTTAAAGGAATACTTTGATGAGAATGGTCGAACCTCTAGATATGAGATATCTAAGGCATTGTACCGTATGAGGATGGCTGAAGGATCATCTGTTAATGATCATGCTTTGAAAATGATCTGGCACATTGAAGAATTGGCTAGGCTAAATCTCGTTATGGACAATGGGTTAGCTGTGGATTTGATCCTCTAATCTTTACCCGATTCCTTCTCTAGTTTTGTCCAAAACTTCCACATGCATAAGATGGAGAAAACTCTTGCTGAGTTACATAGCATGTTGGTAGTTTATGAGAAGGAAATGCATAACACGAGGCCAAATGTAGTAGCTATGGCTAAGGCTTCTTCTTCAAAGGGTAAGACTATTTTAAAGAAGAATAAATGGAAGAGGCCTGCCAAACCTGTTGTGCAACCAAAACCCATGATTGATAAAGGGAAATGTCATTACTGTGGTGTCAAAGGGCACTGGAGGAGGAATTGTAAGAGGTACCTCGCGAGCTTGAAGGTCAAGCTCAAGAACCGACCTTATGAAGGTATGGTGTCTATGCTTATTGAAACTAATCTTATGGTTAGTGCTGAATCCAGCTCATGGGTTCTAGATACTGCTGCAACTTCACATATTTGTATGTCTTTGCAGAATCTGGAAATAAGTAGGATGCTAGGGCGAAATGAGATTGTCCTGACGTTTGCCAATGGAGCAAGAGTTGCTGCATTAGCTATAGGGACTTTTCATTTATGTTTGCCTTCTGGACATGTATTGGTTTTAAAGAACTGTTTGCATTATAAGAATGTTGTTAGGAACATCATCTCTGTACCTCATTTGGGTAAAGAGAATTATGAATTTTCTTTTGCTGATGATGTATGTTCTATTTATCATAATAGAATATGTGTTGGTTCTAGCCTATTAACCAACAATCTTTATACCATTACAATGTCCAGTAATGCGATTACCAATGTCAATAAGCAAAATAGAATTGATATAAATGCCATAACTAATAAACGCCCTAGAGACGGTCCAAATAAAAAGTATGTTTGGCATCTCCGATTAGGTCATATTGGAGAAGACAGAATTAACAAGTTGAGTAATGATGGATACATTGATCTTTCAAATTTTTAGTCATACTCAACTTGTGAGGCATGTCTTTTAGGAAAAATGACCAAAGTGCCTTTTGTGGGACAAAGTGCGCGAGCTGCTGACATATTAGAATTAATACATACAGATGTATGTGGACCAATTAATGAAACTGCTAGAGGTGGTTATAATTACTTCATTACCTTCACCGATGATCAGTCACGGTATGGTTATTTATACCTCATGAAGTATAAATCTGAATCCTTTGAAAAGTTCAAGGAATTCAAGGCTGAAGTTGAGAAACAAACAGGAAAATGTATTAAGGCTCTTCGATCGGATCGAGGAGGTGAATACCTTAGTACTGAATTCCTGGACTATCTTAAAGAGAATGGCATTTTATCACAATGGATACCTCCTGGAACTCCAGAACATAATAGTGTATCTGAACGAAGAAATCGTATTTTATTAGATATGGTACGATCTATGATGAGTTACACCGATTTGCCAATATCCCTTTGGGGATATGCCCTTGAGACAGCTGTATATATACTGAATAGAGTGCCGTCCAAATCTGTTCCAACTACGCCCTATGAGATATGGCATAGTAGGAAACCTAGTCTTAATCATATTAAGATTTGGGGTTGTCCAGCTTTCATGAAAAAGCTAAAAATGGAAAAATTGGAGGCAAGATCTGAACAAGGTCGCTTCATTGGATATCCAAAGGAAACTCTTGGATATTATTTCTATTTTCATTCAGACCAAAGAATTTTGGTATGCAAGCACGCTTCTTTTTTGGAGAATCAGTTCATCCAAGAAAGTGGTGCTGGGCGGAAAATAGTCTTACAAGAAGAAAATAATGAAGTATCAAACAACCGAGTTCAGATACCAATCTCTGATTCAGTGGGAGCTTCTGATACACAACCTCTTAGGAGAAGTGCGAGAACGTCTCGCCCACCTGCTCGTTATAGACACTCGGTTGATCATATTGAACCATTATTCATTGTGAATGATAGTGATCAATCCGGTGATCCTAAAACCTATGAGGAGGCGATGTTGGACATCAATTCTGGTAAATGGCTAGAAGCCATGAAATCCGAAATGGATTCAATGTATTCCAATGAGGTATGGACCTTGACTGACCTGCTTGATGGTATTGTACCAATTGGCTGTAAATGGATCTTCAAGAGGAAGATGAATGTTGAAGGTCAAATTGGAATTTACAAAGCATGGTTGGTGGCGAAAGGATATCGTCAAAAAGAAGGAATTGATTATGACGAAACTTTCTCACCTGTAGCCATGCTAAAATCCATTCGGATTATGTTGGCTATAGCTGCACACCTTGATTATGAGATATTCCAGATGGATGTCAAAACGGCTTTTCTAAATGGTTTTCTCGATGAGGACATCTATATGGAACAGCCACAGGGTTTTGAATCCAATAGTGAAAAACAGAAGGTGTGTAAGCTTAAGAGATCCATTTATGGACTCAAACAAGCCTTTAGAAGTTGGAACATCCGTTTTGATGAGGTAGTCAAATCGTTTGGCTTCATCAAAAATCAACCTTGTGTATATAAGAAGATCAGTGGGAGTGCAATTGCATTTCTGGTTTTGTATGTCGATGATATACTTTTGATTGGAAATGATGTACCAATGATATCATCGATAAAACTATTCTTGTCACAAAAATTCTCCATGAAAGATTTAGGAGAGGCAACCTACATTTTAGGTATCAAGATCTATAGAGATAGATCAAGACGATTGATTGGCCACTCACAATCTACGTACATAGACAAAGTGTTGACACGGTTTAACATGCAATGTTCCAAGAGAGGATTATTGCCTTTTAGGCAAGGAATTCGTCTTTCTAAGGAGATGTGTCCCAACACTCCTGAAGAAAGAGAGCGGATGGCAAAGATACCATATGCATCCGCTATTGGAAGCATAATGTATGCTATGCTATGTAATAGACCTGATATTGCGCATGCTGTAAGTATTACTAGCAGATATCAGTCTGATCCAGGAGAAGAGCACTGGATAGCAGTCAAGAATATTCTTAAGTACTTGCGAAGGACTAAAGATTTATTCTTGATATATGGAGAATGAGAATTTAAAGTTGTAGCTTATACTGATTCCGATTTTCAATCGGATCCTAATGATTATAAGTCTACGTCTGGGTTTGTCTTCACATTCAATGGTGGTGCAGTTAGTTGGAAAAGTTCCAAACAAAGTATAACTGCCGATTCCACCACTGAGGCAGAGTATGTAGCTGCTTCTGAAGCAACAAAGGAAGCTGCTTGGATGAAGAAATTTATTTATGAACTTGGAGTCTTCCTTCAATTGAGCAACCGATCACATTGTTTTGTGACAACAATGGGGCGATAGCTCAAGCTAAGGAACCAAGGTCTCACCAGAAGTCCAAGCACATTGAGAGACGCTTCCATCTCATCAGAGAAATTGTTGAGAGAGGTGATATCGCCTTGCAGAAAATTGCCTCAGCAGAAAACGTGGCAGATCCCTTCACTAAGGCATTACCTCAGTCTTCTTTTGAAAGACATATTAACAAAATGGGTTTGAGGTACCAGACAAGTTGGCTTTAGTGCAACTGGGAGATTGTTGGATGTATACCCTAAGGCTACTATGTAATGGTTACATATTAGGGATTTCAGTTGTACTTTTATTATTATTATTATTTAATTAATGGCAATGACGTATTCATTCATTTGTCCAATTATTTTATATTGATGAATGATTCCATAAGATCAGTTGCAACTAGACCTATTCTTGAGACGTCAAGAATATATGTGATGGGTTCATAGTTAGACTGAATCTTTAAATCGTTCCCGGTCAATGGATTATTGAGTGGATATTAATAATCTTGTTGAGACCGGTGTGTTCTTAACTTCGCCATTAAGTATTGGATATTTAAGGGAATGATGAGTCACATGTCATTGGGTATTATGATGCCTGAGTTAGAACACAGGTGTTTGTATTAGACAAATTCACTGAACGTGACGCATATGGAACGATTAGCAACATGGAAGCTTTTAGCGTGGTCAATTTCTAATTGTTCATGCTTTGGTCTTGTGTAAATAATCCTTAGACCTGAGGCACAGTGTTAACTTGTGTATTGAACAACTATGGTTCACAGGTACACATAATGCCGGGTCATTGATCCGTCTTTATATCTGATGGTCATAATTTGTTCATATACGAAGTTACACGTGTGTGCAATATGGAATCTGTCTCCTTGTTATATGCAAGGTATGATAATGATGACCTATGCGATCTAATTATGACACTGCATTGAAATCCTCGGCCGGGGTTGTAACCGAGAATAAATTGTTTATGTCTCAAATAAAATGCATGTCAATTAGATTTGTGCATATGATCGAATTAATGACTTGACAAATATTCCATGGTCTTTGTTTGATCGGGACATAGTAAGACAGAAGGATTGAATTACACTGTAGCCAAAGCTGACAGGTTCATTATGTTCTTAAAGTATTCACACTATTTGGGTAGCCATGACATATTGCTAGATGTCAATCGTGGCTTGTAGGACCTAAAAGATTAATTGAGACAATTAATTCTTTTGGAAGTACTAATGTGTTAGTACAAATTTTACTACCAGCTTAGTGATGAACCTAGGGATGTCACACACCATAAACAACTAGGATGACGTGGAACAAGAGAGAAATATTATTGCAAATGTGTTTGCAATTACTGTGATCGAATTGAGTCGATTTGAAATTAAATTAAATGAGATTTAATTTAATTTGTATCATAGTCACGAGCCTACTTGCATATGATGCACACGCATGCCCAAAGTGGATATATGTTAACATACCAAACAAGTTGGCTTTGGTGCAAGTGGGAGATTGTTATATATATGCCCTAAAGCTGCTATGTAATATGTACATATTAGGAATTCAATTTGTACATATAAGGATTATGTTATTATTGTTATTTTTAAGGAAATTGATTAATTATTAATTAATTAATTGATTAATTAAAGTGGAAATGGTCAGCAAATTTTTGCTGACCACTTCACATGAATACGTGCAAATACACGCATTTTGTTCGTGCATGGATGGTTAGCAACCACTGACCATCGTGCACGAAATCATGCATAAACGGTCAGCGGTTGCTGACTGTTCCATTCATGCACGATCGTGCTCGATGGTGCATGAGAACGAGGATCAGCAACGGTTGCTGATCCCACGATCGGCAATCGTTGCTGATTCATGTATAAATATTAAAAAGAAAGGCTGCAAAAAGGTTGCAAGTTAGAGAGATTTTCTGTGGGTGTGCGTCTTGTTTTTTGGCGACACTTCAAGGGGTTGAAATACAGAGAAAGGTGGGCGTGCGCTATTTGTTTTTAGAGAAAATGGGTTGCTGAAAACAAAGAGAAATGTGTGTGTTCTTGTATTCTTTGAGAGATACGAGAAAGTAGAGTGTTTTTCTCATTTGGGCCGTGACTATAATACATTGAGGATACGTTGGATCATTTCCACGTGATTGCTAGCACAATTGAAGTGGTGAATATCCGAAAGTTCTCTCTTCCATTCGACGTTCGTTGTTGGTGTGTCTGAACTAGAGGTCCGACGCTTGTGGGACTCGTATTGTAGAACATCCGAACCGACTTGTTTTAAAGCGCGCTTCGAGAGGTATTTCGTTTAACTCCCTTTTATATTTAGATTTTTGATTAAAACGCACAAACAACGCCTAAGGAGAATCATGTATAAAATATATCTTTGTTTCCGCTGCGTTTATTTTGTTAATTTTTCTTATACATGATTCATGAAACCCCAACAGTTCTCCCATACAGACCGGACCCCGGCCCCGCCCAGAAGCCCTTGATTGACTCTTTACTTTTGACTTATCTCCCCTGGCTGCGGCCTCTGTTATGCGATCCGCCACCTCTGTCGCTGACTCTGAAGGGTCAATGGGGATCTTGATCTTGATGCTTACGTATGTCGCAAACTTGGTGGTGTTATCCCCTTCCTTTCCTCGTGCCGGCAGATCAAGGCCGCCGTCTCTCCAGCTCTCGCGCATCATATATTGGATGCACCCAACGTGAAAACAACCATCCTTGCCCATCAAGACGGAGAACCAGCTCAGAATAATGGCTCCGCGAGCCCGGATCGACACCGTCTTGCACAAGTTGCGTCTCAGTGATACGTTTTCCATCTGAAGCTTGAGCTTCTCCCCATCAAGAAGCAAAAAGGCACAAGGATATTATGACAGAAGACGGCAACGGTTATGCAATAAGGCGCAAACTAATAAACCTGCAGTCCAATTTTAGATTGTGAAATAATAAGAGAAAATAGATTCGAAACAATAAGGACAAGAAAGATTTACTTGATTTGATTAAAGTTAATACCTACTCTATGGGAAGAAACGCATGCCATGAAGAATCCACCATCAATCGGATAATTACAAGACTTGCATAATCGCTTCATTGTTCAAATATTTCCCAATACTAGATTTAACTCAAGCAATCTCACTTAAAAATACTCCGGGACTAGACTTTCTTATGTAAGCAAAAGGGGGCTTCATAATAATAATGTGGAAGAGGTGCCGTGAAGATCTAGGAGTGTGAGCAGTACGAGCTGAAAGGCTCCCATACTGTTTGGAGGGCAGGGGGCATAGATGCCAAACAAACCTGACCCCAATATTATTATTATTATTATTATTATTATTATTAATACGCACAACAATAAAGTAAAAATACTTCACTGAATTAAAATTACCTCAATAATAATAATTATCTTTATTCCAGTCTTAAAGGAAAAACTAATATACATTATTTTACAACGCAATGTTGTTTCTTGCATATAATAATAAAGATTTCGTTTAAATCAAGCGCCGTAGAATTTCTCCGACTCCATTACAATTCTGGCTCCGTCACTGACCACGAGCAGTTACCGCCGCCCCTTCTTCCGACCATGGGGATACTCACCTTCTTACCTTAAATAAATAAGTAGATGAAACAAAACAAGTTACTCATCCGTTAACTTTTATGAATCTTTCAAGGCGAAGACAACATGGGTGGAAGCTACTCCATCTACCAGCCGACATGTACCCGCAACCGCGCAGCCGCTTGGAACTTGCCCGGCAGAATTTGCCGTTGCTGCCACCTTCGTCGTCGTTGGTGTTGGTGTCATAAGCTTTGAAGCTTCGAACAAAAGAGAGATCACCGGGACACTCGGGACAGGGTACGGCGGGAGGTGGAACATGCACTCCTTGTGGACGTGGACCACGTACAGCTCGCACGAGTACGAGTGCCCAAACCCGATCTCCTTGAACGCCTCGCAGTCGAACGGGTCGTGGTGATCGGTTGGCCAGAGCCTATGCTGCGGGTGGATCCACGGCCCACCCTTGACGGTGCCATCTCCAAGGATGAACAAGAAAGTGTGGACTCGGGCTTCGAGGTGATGCCAAAGAGCGCAAAGAAAATCAAGAATCGACATATTTTTCCTTCTTCTCTTTATTCGCTCCCCTCTCGATTAAATCCGAAGAAATGAGATGTGAGAAATGGGAATGAAATCTGAAGAGAGAATCCCAAGTCGGTTCATCTTGCACCTCTCATTTTCTTTTATCATCAAGATAAGATAAACAACCGCTTGACTTGATCGATTCACACACCAAGTCAATAGTTTTACGGCCTACTCCTTTTGGTGTCCTTTAATTTCATGAATTCTTTGCAATAGAATAGGACTTTTTATCTAGGACTCGTTAAATCGTGTTTCCAAGCATCAACTCCTCACCTCTCCCTTCCCATTGCGAAGAGGGGCCACCAGGACAATCCCATTGGTTGTGTTCCTAGTATTTGGAAGCGATAATTTTGTTTTGGTGTGACGAAGGTAAATAACTCTCACACGCTATAGAATTTCCTTCACAAGCATCAATCGATTAAAGGGGGAATGTGAATGGCGGATCTGTTCACATTGCCGCGTCAAGAAGTCGCCGCCTCACCAGGACCCGCCTGAACTCCCCCCTGCTCGGGGCGGCCACCCCACCTACTTGGCGTAGGGAATGGAGCAAGATCCGATTAAATTATTTTTTCGTACTCCACAAAGGTGGGATTCCCCCTATATATTATTGACATTCGAAGTTAACGAGATATTTCACGCGCTCGTGATTTATTTTGAAAATGGCGTCGTCATTGATGATGAGCGCCATGCATCTTCTTTGCACGCTTCCAGGTACCCCAACATGAGTCTTTGGTTGGTCCTCGGCTCCTAATTTTTACAGAATCAACATCAGAAGAAATTGACAGGACAAGAACTCAAAGGGCATTTTGATTTCCACTACCTCCAATCTTAATATTCTACACTTGCCTCAGATTCACATTAGAAAGAGGACAATGGTGATAAGTGATGAGTCCAGTTGCAGAAGACCAATTAGAACGAAAATCAATAGGCATTTCCGCCCTATACTTCCAAGAAATGAAGACAAGTGTCGTCCCTTCTGTGCCGTGAATTCAACGATCCTAAGGTTTATGATCAGCGTCTGAAATGTCTTTTCCGCCAAAGAACTTAGACCGAGATGTGAATCTTCCTCTCTCGTGTCAGATCTTCTGTTTGGTTTAAGTCATCGTGTCAATACATCGGAAGACTCTCATGTGACACCGGCTGTATCCTTTTCTCTAAATGGGACCTTGTCACGGGTCTCGTTCAAATGGGTCCCTAGTGTCTGAAAGCGAGACTATATTCTGATGTTCTTCTTATAGACAGAAGGTAAATGATTTGTACGCAGAATCGAATTTCCTTCACAAGCATCAACCATCCGTTAAGGCAAAACCCTAAATTGCCGATCTGTTCACACCACCGGAAAATGTCGAAAGGTCACCGCCTCACGAGGGCCTGCTCGAACTCGCCCTACTCAGGGCGGCCTCGTAAGGGCATGGAGAAGAGACGAGAGTGGAATATCTTTTCATGCACTGCACATGGTGGGATTGGATTGAGAACACCCCCCCCCCCCCCCCCTCCAAAATAGCCCACCATTTCCTATAATATGTGATTTCTTTGGATCTTGTTAAATTACAGAGCGCTCATATATATATATATATATATTGATGTGTTCGAATGTGGTTGTCCTTGCGGCAGAATTATATTACTAAGTTCTAGCCCCACACTGATTAAATGACGTTAAAATATTTTAGCTGTGGATTGTAGGGTGGCCACCATCTTATCAAGGATCTCGTGTACCCTTTTAACAAATTAATGTCACTATTGTTGGGAGGGCTCAGTAAAAGCTTGAGTTTAAGTCTGAGTCAGTCATTATATCCAAATAAACTTACGTTCACTCAAAGATTTAAATTAATGAATTATGGGCCAACTATGATTTGTAAACTACTTGACGCCACATCAATTACCCGAAGTAGGACTTCTCTAACACAACTTAGACGAGCACCTCAACCACTAGCTTCAAGCATGTTGATCAATGTCCAACACAAACCCCATAGTACTCATGTCGTGCCCGTGCCTTCAAAATATTGCAACACACACAAAGATTACATTGCCATAAATTCATCAAACATTCACGAAGTCCAAGCAACATGCTCCAAAAAGGACAGCTTTCGACGCCACAAAAGTTTGGCGGGCAAAAGAAAACTTCAAGTGCCAAAAGTTGGCACAAATGGACACTTAAGTGCCAAAACTTACGAAAGTGAGACTTAAGTGCCACTTTCTATGAAAAATGGGACACTTGAGTGCCACATCCGACGAGTCTTGCTGGAAATCCTACGTTGCATTTTTTTTTATATTAATTTTCTTGCTTACGTGGCTCGCCGGAATGCCTAATCAGCAAAACACACACAAAAATGACATCGTTTTGGCATAATTTAAATTTTATACACACTAGTCTATCTCCAAGAAAAAAACTACTAAGCCACCTATGGTCCAGACCCTTCAGCCTCGAAATCCAGGTTCTCCACACTAGGAATCTGTAAAAGAGTTAACCATGACGGGGTGAGAATAAATCTTAGTGAGTTCACACTCTAAACCCCGATTAGAATGAGAATTCACTCAAAGGCAACCTAACATGCACAATTCAGAACTTACCTCGCCTCAGCACCTCCTTGCACATTAGTACATCCCATGCATCATATGTGCACTGCAAATGTATTTAATAACCAGGACCCTTCATTTCATTCTCAAACAGTCACATGGATTCCAATTATAAAGCCAAAACCGTCATAACACTTCCCATTCCATGCCGCACAATTTTGCCCCATAATCAAGTGCGACTATCTCATATCGATGTTTCATTTCACGCTCAATATCTAAACTCAAGGCCCTAAAGGTAGCTCCTACAAAATTACCTTATTGTGTAGCACTTAGCCCTTGATTACACATAGCAATAGTACAAGGCCCTAGAGGTGGCTCCCACGAAATTACGTTATCGTGTAGCACTTAACCCTTGACCATACATAGCAATAGTACAAGGTCCTAGAGGTGGCTCCCACGAAGTTACGTTGTTGTTTAGTACTTAGCTTTTGATTTGCATGACAGTAGTGCAAAGCCCTAAAGGTGGCTCCCATGTGACTCAAGTCACCATGTAGCACTAAACCCTTGACTACAAGGCTTTAGAGGTGACTCATACAAAATTTGGTTGTCGTGTAGCACTTAGTCTTTTACCCGCTCACAACACATTTGATTTCAATAGTCATCACATAATCACTCAATTGCAAAATTTAGCAATCAATTTCACATATTATCAAGCATAATCTCTAAGTATGCCAAAAGTCAACCATATCACCAATATACATTATATAGCAAGCTAGATACCAAGAACAACCACAAAACTACAATCGGTCCTAACCAGCAGAAACCGGTCCACTCTTGTGTCTCTAAATTTAATTCCAGAAACCTAACCAAACGAGTTTAGAAAATTCTCAAATTTGAATATGTTATAAAAAACACACACAAAAACACTTTTTATGAGACACCTTGATCCAGATCTTTATATATTAAGAGCAGTAAATTGCTCAAACCGTTACAAAAACTGTGACCATGTTCAGAATTTATGCTTTCCAAAACCAGTTTATTTCGAGCTCCAAACTTGCCCATTTGATTTAAAATTTGACTATGTTAAACTAAAAGATGTGATAAACAACTTTTGTGAAGGAATATTTTCGAAATTCGAACACTAAGAGTTGATAGAAATCCATTGAACACCAAAAGGTTATAAGTTCCAACACAAACAGAGGTTCTATTTTGATTGAAACGAAGCTGAAATCTCATTCTTTTAAATCCATAAACTCTTGAATAAAATACATGTTATATTTGAAGATGTCTAGAACATTTTTTAAGACGGAATCAACCTCAAAATCGTAACACATTTTTCCCCACAAAAAAAATGGCAAACGGCGAGCGTCTAGCAAACTGATTCGGGAGAAATCCATTAAATCAAGCTAAATCACCTTCACTAGCACTAATCCAACCAACTAGATCAACACTAATCCATCTTAAGGTTAATCTAACCAAACTAGACTAACACTAATCCATCTTAAGGCTAATCTCACTTAACACTAATTTAACTAAGTTAATTAGTACTTATCAAACCCCTTAAGTGCAATTAATAACCTAATCATGGATTAGAGAGTTAACTCACTAGATTAGCGAGCCAATGGGTTCAAGGTGATGGCGGCGTGACACCAAGGAGATCCCGTGTCTACGACGGCTCAAAAGGAGGCCCAGACGAGGCTGAAAAAGCCTTGCAAGTTGATTGCTTGCTGTTGGAAAAACCGGTTTTGCTTTTATGGCTACTGGTCGGGTTTTGGCTAGACATGGTGCATGGACAACAGGGGTGAGCTAGTGGCCTGGTCGATGGCTCGAAGACATCGGACGATTGGAGGCAATGATGGGGCGGCTCTAGTCACTGGCTGAACGAGATAAAGGGTGTGAGGCGAAGAGGTAGGTGGTGCGGCCAGAGTCGGCTAAGCTGGTTCCTGGAAGTGGCTGGTTCGATGCTGGCCTTAGGTTGGTTTTCTGGTGGCTGGTTGTTGGTTTTGTTTTGTAGCAAGAAAATGGAGATGAAGAAGATGAAGTGAAGAAAAAAGTTGAAGAGGAAGCTTCTGTTCTGCTGGAGAGGGAGGGTATGTGCACACCAGGGGAGACAAGGGGGAGAGAGAGGGAGACAAGGGGGACAAGGGGGCCAAGAAGTCTTCAAGCTGGCCAATCCCCTTCTTCTTGAAATAACTTGCACTCATGGCTTGTGCCACAAAGTCTTCAGCTCCCCTTGGGGTCAAGGCAACAACCAATGGGCATTTTTCCCTCCCAAAGCTTCCCAAACAAGCCAATTTGAAGGCCAAATGACAGCAGCCCAACATCCCTACGAATTTCCCATTTATTTCCTTCAAATCTCTCTCTAATTACTTCAATTGGTGGCCAAAAATGCCATGGTAGCAGCCCATATAATTTTCCTTTCGATCCTCCACATATCCATCCATTTTGAAGGCCAAAAATCCACATAAAAGTGGCCATCCGAATTTCCACCAATTTAATTTGCCAATTTTGATTTTTCTGCCAAAATTCTGGGTTGGACGGAATTTTCCCCAAAGGTGAGACGAGATCCTAAAAATAAATCGTGACACGCTCGAATGTTCAATACCCGAACCTAAGTTCAATTTCGTGGTTAAAATCAACCGAACGTGATTTTAGTACAATCCAACTTACCGGGTAGGTTTTAGGGATTTTATCGTGATTATATCACTTAATGGTTTCACCCAATAGGTTAGTTAACTCGTGAGTGATCAGCTCAAAGAAAAAGAACCATAGGTGCGTTGGTGAAAAGCCTATTTCATTTTATTGAAACGGGGCTGAAAATTCAAGTTATCACAACTCTTCCCCTCTTATAAAATTTTCGTCTTTGAAATTTAAACCATTACAATTCTTCTTAAAAAATGTGGGGGTATTGTCATCTCATCAATTCTTCGCTTTCCCAAGTAGCTCCTACTATTTTGTGGTGTTGCCAGACCATTTTGACCAAAGAGATTGCCTTGGTGCGTAGCACTTGCTCTTTGCAATCTATGATCTGAACCGGTCTCTCCACGTACGACACTTTCTCGTTCACATCTAATTCTTCAAAATTCAGCACGTAGGTTAGGTCAGGCTCATACTTCCTCAACATCGACACATGGAAGACACCATGCACTTGTACAAGTCTTGGTGGTAACGCAAGACGATACGCCAAAATTCCTATCTGCTCCAAAATCTCAAAGGAACCGACATACCTCGGACTTAACTTTCATTTTTTGCCAAAGCGCGAAGTATCTCTCATTGGTGACACTTTAAGGAAATACGTGTTCACCGACTGGGAACTCCAGTGATCTTCGCCGCTTATCTGCATAACTTTTCTGATGACTCTAAGTGGTCTTTAATCTTTCCCAAATAACTTTGACGACGTCCATTGACTGTTGAACCAACTTAGGAAATTAGAAAACTGAGCGACCCACACCAAACAATCTGCCAATCAGCTAATTAATCACATGCATCTGCATAAGAAAAATGTATTTCCTACTAACTATCTCAAGACCCATCGCACCTTATTACTCCAAACACTGACCAGCTCTGATACCATTTCGGGCGGGGGTGTCACGCCCCGAACCCCGAACACGTGAACATCCCCAGATGGTCGATAAAAATTGCGACGTTCATAGTACGCGTCACCAACCATTTCATTTTATGCACATGCAGAAGCGAATTAAACAAACTCTAGACAACAATCAAACTCATGGGATAGGAAAAGCAAGACAACCAATTAAAACAAGCCACATTTTATAAACACCTCAGGTCAACCTACAGGTTTATATACACTAGTCTATCTCCAAGAAGAAACTACTAAGCCACCTACGCTTCGAACCCTTCAGCCTTGGGCTCCAGGTTCTCCACACTAGGAACCTGTAAAAGGGTTAATCACAACGGGGTGAGAATAAATCTTAGCAAGTCTACACCCTAAACCTCGATTATGATGAGAATTCACTCAGAGGCAGCCTAAATATGCACCATTCATAACTTATCTCGCCTCAACACCTCCTTACACATTAGTACATCCCGTGCATCATATGTGCACTCCAAATGTATTTAATATTAGAACCCTTCATTTCATTCTCAAACAATCACATGGGTCCCGATTATAAGGTCAAACCATTATAACACGCTTCATTCCATGCCGCACAATTTTGCCCCATGATCAAGTGCAACTATCTCATATCGATGTTTCATTTCACGCTCAATAACTAAACTTAAGGCCCTAGAGGTAGCTCCCACAAAATTACCTTATCGTGTAACACTTAGCCCTTGATTATACCTAGCAATAGTACAAGGCCCAAGAGGTGGTTCCTACGAAGTTACGTTATCGTGTAATACTTAGCCCTTGACCATACATAGCAATAGTACAAGGCCCTAGAGGTGGCTCCCACGAAGTTATGTTATCGTTTAGCACTTAACCCTTGACTTTGCATGACAGTAGTGCAAAGCCCCATAGGTGGCTCCCATGTGACTCAAGTCACCATGTAGCACTTAACCCTTGACTACAAGGCCCTAGAGGTGACGCATACAAAATTTTGTTGTTGTGTAGCACTTAGTCCTTTACCTGCTCACAACACATTTGATTTCAATAGTTATCACATTATCACTCAATTGAATAATTTAGCAATTAATTTCACATATTATCAAGCATAATCTCTAAGCATGCCAAAAGTCAACCACTTCACCAATATACATTATCTAGCAAGCTAGATACCAAGAACAACTACAAAACTACAATCAGTCCTAATCGGCAGAAATCGGTCTACTCACACGTCTCCAAGTTTAATTCCAGAAACCTAACCAAAAGAGTTTGGAAAATTCGCAATTTTTAGTATGTTATAAAGGACACACAAATGAACACTTTTCATGTAGATACCTTGACCTAGATCTTTCTAGATTATGATTAGTAAATCGCTCAAACTGTTAACAAAAACTATGACTGTGTCCAGAATTTCTGCTTTCCAAAACCAGTTTAATTCGAGGTTCAAAATATATCCATTTATCTGAAATTAGACTATGTTAAACTACAAGATATAATAAACAACTTTTATGAAGGAACTCTTTTGAAATTCGAACTCTAAGAGTTAATAAAAATCTATTGAACACTAAAAGGTCACAAATTCCAACACAAACAGATGTTCTGTTTTGATTGAAACGAAGCTAAAATCTCATTGTTTTAAATCTATAAAATCTTGAGTATATCATATTTGAAGATGTTTAGAACATTCTTCAAGAATGAATCAACCTCAAAATCATAGCACATTAGTACTAATCCAAACAATGAGCATCCAACAAAGCGATCCATTAGAAATCCATTAAACCAAGCTAAATCATCCTCATTAGTACTAATCCAACCAACTAGATCAACACTAATCCATCTTAAGTCTAATCTAACCAAGCTAGACTAACACTAATCCATCTTAAGTCTAATCTCACTAATCTCACTTAATACTAATTTAACTAAGCTAATTAGTACTAATCTAACCCCTTAAGTGCAATTAACAACCTAATCAAGGATTATAGAGTTAACTCACCAGATTAGCGAGCCAACAGGTTCATGGCGACGGCGATGAGATCTCGTGTCTACGGCAGCTCCAAAGGAAGCTCGGACAAGGCTGAAAAAGCCTTGCAAGCTAATTACCCGGCGCAAGACATGGAGCATGACCTATGTGATGAAATTATCAAATGCATGTGTGATTTTATATATATTCCGATACTCCTTCTCACACATCAATTGAATTATGGCCTAAGACTAAATCATGCAAATATTTGATAGAGAAGGCACATAAGGGCTTGAAATTATTTGAATTCAAGATCATTGTCAATTGTATACATGATATTATATGTATATATTCTAACAATCAGACTGAAATATCCCTTCGTACTACACACATGTGAGATCATAATGAGGAAATACCCCACACCCTATGCACATATAATTTATTTGTGGCATAATAATATGAAAGGGTTAATATCGCGAAAAACTCCTAACCGATATACCTATGATAAATTTACTCTAAACTAATTTTTTTACCACAAAAAATCTCAAATGGTGCGTATGTGATAAATTTACTCAAAATTAATTTTTTAACAGCAAAAAAGCCCAAAGTTTATACATTTGTGATAAATTTATCCTCCATTAGTTTATGTTAAATTAGATTAATATCACGAAAAACTACAAACTTGTACACCTATGACAAACACATAGTAAAACCTAAACCGGTACACCAACAGCCACTTGCCATTCAACTCAGTAATTTAACGGTACAATTTAATAAAAGTAACGGAGGGTAAATTTGTCATAAGTATACTAATTTGAGGTTTTTAGTGGTCAAAAAAATTAGTTTGTAATAAATTTATCACAGATGTACTAGTTTAGAATTTTTTGATGCATTATCCCTAACATGAAGTCTAGTATTTTTAGATATTCATTATGCTAGTACTAACAAATTACATCAATTGCATATTATAGTTCCAAATTCGTTATTGTACGGGCCACCAACATTAACAACCACTTGGACATCATTATAAGAGCTTCACATCAACGATGTATGAGAAGTTCAATGCTATAACTACTCCACACCACCCGTCATCCCGAAAGTTGAAGGTTGAGGAATCTGTTACTGTAGTCTATCAAGATACTAGCGGTCAAAAAGTTTTTCATGCTTCATTTTTTCTTGTTTGGTTTAGTCTGTACAATCTAAACTCTAAAATTATGTCTATATGTTTTCTTTGCATGAACTAATTATCTTACTAATAAATAACGTGACATAGTAGCGTTATGATTTACTAATGGTGATTGATACTTGATACTCTCAAGCATTTTGCATGCCGAAAAGGGGGGCCAATTTGAAAATATGAATGAAATAAGTCCCTTGTTTCACTTACATAACAGGTTTCATATATAATGTCTGCCGGAACAAACTAATCTCCCCTTGGATTTACTAATCACAGTTATCGACAAAAGCACTTCAATCGCCACCTCAAGAGGACATGCCCGAACTCGCCTGCCTTCTTGACCCAAAAAACACAGAACTCGTCTGCTTTCAGCGGACACAAAACGTGCAGCGAGGAATAATTATGATGTAAAGACAATATTTTGGTTTAAAATAAACTTAGTATTTCGTTGACCTTTTCTACTTAACCACCAATTAAATCATCCGTCCAAGATTTGACTCTCATATGTTACTAGGATAAGTTAATCATATTTCAAATTCGACCGTTAGAGAGAGAGAGAGAGAGAGAGAGAGAGAGAGAGAGAGAGGGAGGGAGGGAGGGAGGGAGAGGACAACGACGACGAATGAATACATTTTCTTTGAATCCTTCTAAGTATTCCGACATTATTCTTTAAGGAGGACCTTCCCTTTAATTTCGACGATATTGATGCTGGAAGAATTGATGGCTAAGAACTTAAAAGGGTCTTTTATTCCTCATGCCTAGGGCCGGCAAAATGGGTCATGTACCCATTTCATAACTCAGTTTTAGGAGGCTCAATTATGGGTAACTCGTTTTTCTTTAAAATTGACTCAAATAGGTTAACAAAAATTAAGGCCTCAAAAAATAGGTCGAATAGGGGTCATTAAGGGTACGTTTGACAACCGGCCAAATAATAACTAATTCTATTCTTTTATTTCTAATAATAGATTTGGAACATAAATCCATTTGAAAAAAATTATGTTCCCACGAACATAAATATGTTTTTTTGTTATCGAGAATAGATCTAGAATAGAATTAAGAAGTAGAAAAAAAGTTGCTTATTTATTCTCGGAAACAATTCCAAAATCAAGCCCAAGCCTATACAAAATCAAGAAGTATAAAAAAATTATTTCTTTATTCCCGAAAACAATCACCTCGCCCAAACACTAGCAAGGCTCGGCCTCCCCTGGCCAAGGTGAGGCCAACCTCGCCTCGCCTAGGTGAGGTTGAGACTTGTTAATGGCCCATTGAGGCCTACCTAGCCTTGCCCAGATCTGCGAGGCCGAGGCTTACCAGACCTTGCCCAACTGGTCGCCAGTGACTGGCCACAAAGAAGGAGGAAGAAGAAGAGAAAAGGAAAAATAAAGAAAAGAAATATATTAAAAATATTAAAAATAATAAAACAAAAAAAAAAATCAAAAGTCCTACCAAATGCATTTTATTCCAAAAATAAAAATTTTGACTAGTTACAATACTAAAAAATGATTTCCAAGATAGAATAAAAAAATATTTTTGAGTAGAAATTGTTCCTAGAAATAGGATGGTTACCAAATGCACCATAAGAGTGTATCTCGGTAACATTTTTGTTCCCAAGAACAAATTATGTTCCAAAATAGTTTTTTTTATGTTTCTATTCTTTGAACAAGTTTCTAAGTATAAAAATGTATTTGATAACTGCACAAAACTTTTATTCTCGGAATAGAAAAAGAGCAAACCCTAAAAATCTCTCTTCTCAATTTTTTTCATTTAATTATAAAAATATTAGTGGAGACTTAACAATTCATATTTGAATAAAACTGTACTTTTGTAAGTATTTACTTGATCAAGATAATCTAAGATGGCCTCAGAAAATCCAACTTAATAGTTAATCAAATATAGAAAGCTGGAAATGGCAATAGAGAGTCTCATCGATTTATAACTCATAATGTGAGGAGGTTGACTGTAAATATTTGGGCACTACAATAAACAAGTGCATAGATCTTTGGAGCTTTTTTAGCTGCAAGAAGAAGAGCAAACATTGCTTAGTTGAATGGGTAATAATGAAACAATTGAGGATGGAGGCGATCTTTGGTTCATTTATTTGCACAAAATCATCGGTAGAAGTATACTATCAGTGCCATAAGGTGTGTACGGCGCTCACTTTGATGTCAAAAGTTTCCGTCGAATCATTTAAGTGCAAAATTTTTTGAAAAACGATCATTTCAGTGCCAAAGCCGATCCAGTTGGCTAAAAATCCGACGTGACATTTTTTTATTAATTTTTTACGCTAATGTGGCTCATCGGAGAGCACAGTTAGCATGTAAACCACCAAACGACGTCATTTGGCATCTTAACTCCCAAGTCGAAACCCTAAATCCCCAAATCAAGAGAGAGAGAGAGAGAGAGAGAGAGAGAGAGAGAGAGAGAGAGAGGCCATGGCGGCGTCGTCTTCTTCCTTGAAGAACAACACTAGCACCAGCCACTCTTTGAGCAGAGCCCAATTCACCATCTCCATCTACGCCCTCCTTGTTTCCCTCGCACTCCTCGTCTTCTCTCTCTCTGCACCTTCGACCCCCCTTCTTCCTCCTTCAACCCCCCTTCTTCCTCCTCCTCCTCCGCCCTTGCCTCCTCTTTTCCCATCACTTCTTGGCCGAGCGATGGTGGCCGAGGAAGCTAGGTCGGCGAGGATGAACAAAGAAAAACCCTAATTTCAATCCCAAATGAGCTGTGCAACGTCATTTTTCCTAAGCCATCCACATATGATGGCAAAACGACGTTGTTTTCTTAAGTAGGATGGAAAACAACGTCGTTTAAAGGGTTTATCGATTTTTTTTTAAAATATAAAAGTCACGTAATCATTTTAGCTGGAATTTCTCGCTTGTGGCATCAAAATGATCGTTTTTTCTCCGATTTGGCACTTAAGGACGCGCATGAAAACCATTATGTTCCAGAAATAGTTTCTAGAACAGAAATAGAAAAATTTCTAGAAGAGTTGCTAAGCAAAAATAATCGTTTCATAACGACAAAAAATTTCTACTTTAAAAATAAAAATTCATTTGATAATGACACAAAATTTCTTCCTTTCGGACAATGGCAGACCGGCAGATGGTGGTGACAGATGGCGGTGGTCGGCGACCGATGGACGGTGATTGGCGGCAATGAATGAAGGACCGGTTGACGAATGATGAGAGAAATTTTTATTTCTCATTTTTGTTCCAGAAATAGAGAAGTAGAAAATTTCTACTTTTGATTTCTATTCCAAAAATAGAAAAACGGAATAAGTTTATAAAACGGATTTCTATTCCAGAAACAGGTCTGGAATAGAAAAATTGTTTCTGGAATAGAAATTCTGGTTTGTCATGCATCCTCTAAGTGATCTGACAGAAACTTTTGGCACCAAAGTGAGCAACGTACACAACTTATGGCATTAATAGTGTACTTCTTCCCCAAAATCATCAAACCTTTAAGCAAATGACATCAGAAATCTATGGAGCACAAGATTATCTGACTACTATAAACACAAGACAAAAGAAAATACAAAAGACTTGTTCATAACCATCTAATTTTCTATTAAAACAAAATTGCAGATGATCTTAAGGACATCTCCAATAGAATCTTAAGGGAAGAAGACTAGAGTCAACAAGTTTTTGCAATATAGCATTGTCTCTAAAAGAAAATAGCTTTCAAAAATCCATATAGTAAAGCTTATTCAATTTTGAATCCAATTTTCAACAAAATATTTTCACATTTTTTTTGTGTTAAATTGATTCTATACTAAAATTAACACTAAAAAAACTACTCAAAATCTAATTTCAAAATTTTTTCCTAAATTTCTGAATTTATTTTTTATTTTTTAATTTTTTATTCCAAAAAATGGGGACTCATATCGGGTTAGGAGACTGGACCTTATGTCAATTGTGTAAAAATGAATATTAGGTTAACTTTGAGTTTGTTTTTTTCTAAAACGACCTTATTTCTCTTTTTGTTCTTAGGAACAATGAAGTAGGTTTTTTCTACTTCTTATATTTGGTCCAAATCTACTTCTTGGCCACTGATCTATTCTGGAGAATAAAAAATTAGCTGACATTATCAAATTGATTTATGTTCTTTTTCTATTCCATGAAACAAAAGAGTAGAAAAATATAGAAATAGAATTATTATCAAACATGGCCTAATTGTCCTATATTTAAACTCATGTTTTACCCACGAGTCCACGACCCACTAAACACCTTTTGCCTCCTTTTGCTTCACTTCATCTCTGTTTCCTTCTACTTCACCAAGACTAGAAGCTTCGAATCATCCCTCCAATTGCCATCGACGAAATTCCGTCAACCTGTATGCCGATACCCCTCGATACGTCTTCGTTGTCTTTCGATACTCACCCGATTCTCTAGTTTCCGCTGCGAGATTGAAACCAAGTACAATCTCAGCACGGACTCTGACCCACGGGATCGATTCGCGATGCAGTAGTTTCTTGGTCGCAGGAATTTGCTTTGGAGATGTTAAGCCCACTGGATCGATTCGCAACACCTTATGAGTAGTACAGTTCTTATAATTGTCAAGTTTCTGTTTTCAACGTGATTTGGTCTTATGGTGATTGTTGTTTGCTAAGGTGGGGTTCGGGATGGTGTGTGGTCTGCGTGTGTTCGTTTGGTGGGTAAATCATTGGGTTTCCCTTGGATAATCCTACCTTCTGTCTGTTACTATTATTGTTATTATTTTACTTGTACATTGATGGATTGGGCATGTTATAGTAAAATTTTCTGTTGCCTTAGCGATAGTTCTCTCAAGTCCTTCGTTTACAAGTTAATCATGCAGTGACATGCATTCTGAAAGACGTAAGATGATGGGTGGGGGTGTTTTATTAACAATCTTAGTTATTTGTTTTTGGTACGGACAATGACTCAAAAAGTCCCCGAACTTACTTACCAAAAAAAAAAAAAAAAAGTCCCTAAACTTTGCTCCAATATGCATTTCAGTCTCCAAACTTTTAATTTACTCAATGTGATCCTTAAACTTTAACCCAATATATAATGTGGTCCTTAAACTTTTAATTTGTCCAATGTAATCCCTAAACTTTAGGTATATGTTCAAAATAGTTCCTCAACTTTATGAAAATATTCAATGTAGCCTTTCCATAATTTCAAGACCAGGATCTATATTGAACGTTTTCAACAAGGACTATATTGAACATATACCTAAAGTTCAAGGACTACATTAAACAAATTAACAATTCAGGGATTACATTACACATTAGTCTAAATTTTAGAGAGTACATCGAACATATACTATAAGTTTAAGGACTGCATTGAACAAACTAAAAGTTCAAGAACCAAATAACACATTAGGCCAAAGTTCATGGATTGTTTGTCATTTTCCCTTTTTGGTACTCGCAGATGCGAAATAATGCCCTAGCAATAGAGAGTCCAGATAGGCTTGATTAGTTTCCAAAAGATGTCAAGGTTGGTCTTTCGATTTTGTGGTATTCTCTATTTTGTTTGCATTCTTAAGTTACATTTGATTATTTGAATAGGATAATAAATTATTTTATCTAGTTTTTGGTGATGTTCTCCAGACCAAATAAATCCGAATACAGTCAAATAAGATGCTGGATAAGAAATATGGCATACGAGTGGGATAACCCTGGATTGTTATAAAATTTTAAAAATTAACTTAACAATTCCTATGCACTATGAAAACCCTACCTTAGGCTAGACTCATTGTCTTTGGCGTTTCTCATTGACAACGCCCCATCACCTCTCCTACGGCCATCAACCGAGATGGTCTCTCACTCCGACATCAATGAGATTCTTGTTGACGCCTTTGCTCATAGCTAGGGGTAAGCTAGGGTGGAACCTCAAACTTTGAAACCGGACTGATGGAAACCTATTTGATTCTTAGGTTAAAAGGTATGATGGACCTGTAGGTTATAGGTTCCAAAAATTGGGAAACATATCATGATGGGTAGATTCCAAGTCCTAGGTAGATGTAACTTAAAATTTAAAATAAGTTTTTGCATTTTTCTTGGTCTCTGTCTTTACACAATCCAACAGTATTCCATAGCATGTGACAATGAGCTTATAATATGGAACTACTAGTCCGAGCTTCCATTTATGATTGAGACTTTCACTTTGTTGATATTTAATATTCTTTGTATGTCTAAACATAAGTTATGGTCAATAGATTGTAATAATAAGTGATAGTCATTAAAAGAGATGATTCGCTATAATCGATCAATTAATAATACAAGTGGAACTTGGAAAGATCTTGGAACAAATCCTAGAACGTGTAATAGGTAGATTCTAAGTTCTAATATATATAGGGTGGGTTCCAGGTTCCAAAAATAGAAAACATATTTTAATAGCTAGGTTCCAAGTTTCAAGTTAAATCTGTATAAAACCTTAATCCACTCACTTCTATTCATAGCTCACTTGAAAGGCTAGGGCTCATCACCTCATCCGTGTCTCCTCTCTTTCTAAGTCGGTTCTCCAACTTTTCCATCATTACCGAATTATTTCTTAGTTCCTCTCTCTACTTTACCTCTGATTAGTTATTCTCAACTTCTATCGTTCCATTGTTTCTCTCTTGGTTGACTCTAAACTAGCTGTTCATCAAGTGTTTGATGAAACGCCAAAGAGAAATCCTCCTCACCTTTAATTCAGAATATTTTTGTGATTTGAAAATCACTCATGCTCTTAACTTTTAACTTTTTATTTTTCACTTAAATTTAGCATGAAAAACTTGAAATTTTCGGATGTTGTGTAAAAAGATGTATAATGTTGTAGAATTTACAAAATTTATTGTAGTTTCAAAATTTAAAATAGAAATTCGTATAGGTAAATTTTGCTAAATAAAAAAAAAAATTATACGAATCTTGCCTTTACGGAGTACCCAAATTGAATTTGCTCCTACATTTGATTAAAGTTGCAAAAGCTTACCCATTTATCTGTAATTTATTTGCACATTCTTTCCGTGACGTTGGATTTGAAATTTAAGTCATTAAAGGCCTCGAACTGAATTTTTTAGAGTATAAAAAATTATCAGATTTTTTCGGTTAGATATTGTAATCAGGTTATATTATATTATACAATATTATATTATATTGTATTTTATATATATTAGATTTTGACTAATTTTATGGTCAACACAATAGCTGAAAAATGAACGATTTATGCAACATTCGAAACCCCAATCCTATTTGCTGCTCTCCTGGGCGTTAAAACTCTCTCTCTCTCTCTCTCTCTCTCTCTCTCTCTCTCTCTCTCTCTCTCTCCGCGCTTTCGGAATCGAGCTGAACTTCCCATGGAATCTCCCTCGGACGGCCCAGTGAGTCGCCCCAACCCCGGTCGACTCGAGTTCTTTGCCCCGGAAGCCGTCGTTGCCGAGGTGAGTTCACATAATCTCGAATCCTCTTCTGGATCACACGGATTTGTGTCCGGGAAGGTGCACGATTACCCCTCTGTCGGGTGCGCTCCCATTTACGGTTTTTCGGGGCCGTGAAGCTTTGTATGCCGGGTGCTGAGATGGATGAATTGAGAGTTTTTTTTTTTTTTGAAGATGTTGCGTTGATTCTCGATTGAGTTGACCAAAAACTTGGCCAAAATGTAAAACCGACTTTACTTACTGATGGGCTTAAGGTTGGAAGAGGGTTTACATCGGAAAAGTTGGTGTTCAATTCGAACGGGAAGATCTCCTAGTAAGTAGAGAGCCTCCTTTGTGCGATTTGTATTGGTTTTATTTTCACGTTGCGGGCTCGGACACCCCCGTCTTAGATAGTATGGTCTCACTCTTTGATCATGTGACACTCTTTGATCATGTGCGCGCGCGCATGCGTGCGCATGTGTGCGCGTGGGTGTGTTTTGTCCTATTGTTCTTTTTTGACTTCTAAGGGTGAGCTTGCGCATTGATAGGTCTCTTTACCTCGTAGCTAATTGCTCAGAGATGAGCGGATCTAGGCTTGCAATGGTTATGCTGAGATCATGAGGTTTTTCCCTTGAGCTTGTATGAATTTAGTTTATGGAGTGTTGGATTTTTCTTCTTTTTTTTTGAGTGGTTCAAATCAGGGTCTCAGGAGCAAGAGCTTGGCGTATATAGTGACTCTCCCCTTCCGCATCTTGTGGTTGTTTGGGAGTCTATCGAATTATTGTGTGAAACTTATTGTTTTTTTCTATATGATGGTGTTCTTTTGGACCATATCACGGTGTTATAGTGTCATTTTGAGAGAGGAAAATTACAAGGATGATTGGACATCTTCTATGCTTAAGTTCAATACCAAGGATGTAAAGCTTCAAACTTTGACCTCCTTTTTGAGCTTATTCCGTCAATTAATGTTTCTATGCACCTATTCTGCTGCCAACGTCTATCGTCGAAAGCCCACATATCCTCTGCGGTGTAATCAGATCTGGATGTGCTTTTGGTGAGACCTGGCGACCAACTTTTGATGCTGGTTAATATTTTTCCATCTTATTCGCCTATAGAGATGGCATCAAATTCCCTTAATTTTATCATTTTAAATGTGATTCTGAGTAAAATTGATTAGAATGACTATATTAAAAAATTATCAAAAAGTTTAGGACTGAATTAGTAAATTGAAAAATTTAGAATTGGAATTGTGGCCATACAATGAATTTAGAACTTTTTAAACAATTATTAGAAGGCATAGCAAATGAGTTCATTACAACAACCTAATTTCGCAATGGTACAAGTTTTGGATGATACTATCACATCCTACTTTTATGTGAATATAATAAATCTTGTTGGCTTTCCAATCTGAAGGCCAATTTTTAAACCGAGGGGGACCAAAGTTCATGTGTTGGGTGGACTTGTAACAGTTTTAAAAGATGCGAAGGGGGGAGGTTACCGACCAAAAAAAAAGAAGGGGGGAGGTTGCATTCCGACATCGATCACTTGCATGCTGCCAAACACTAAAAACGGAGTGGAAAAACGACCAATTAGATAAGGAGATCGAAAGTCGCCGAGGGCCAAAGGGCCAAAATGTCAGATATAAGTGGAGTAGATAGAAGATATTATAAATAAGGGTTAATACTCTGAAAAGCTCCAAATTAGTACACTTGCGACAAATTTACTCTAAACTAATTTTTTTACTACCAAAAATCTAAAACTGGTACACTTTTAACAAATTTACCCCAAATTGGTATAATTGTGATAAATTTACGATCTGTTAGTTTTCATTAAATTTTACTGTCAAATTACTAAGTTGAATAATACGCGATAGTTGACAAGTGTATCAGTTTAGGATTTTATTTTCTGTTTGTTATAGTTATATAATTTTTGTAATTTTTTCGTGATATAAATTTAATTTAACATAGGACATATTTGTCACAAGTGTATCGGTTTGAGATTTTTAGCGGTCGAATAAATTAGTTTGAGTAAATTTATTACAAGTGTACCGGTTTAGGATTTTTATAATCAGTCGGGGTAAATTTGTCACAGATGTATCAGTTTGGCATTTTTCATGATAAAAAAATTAGTTTTGAGTAAATTTGTCACAAGTGTATCAATTTAGGGTTTTTTTAAGGTATTAACCCTATAAATAAATGACCTATCAAAACCCTAAACCTATGTGCTTAATGTGCTAGTTTCATTTAGATATGCCATATTTAATTGTCTCCAACTATAAGATTCCAGAGCATTCCTCGTAGCCTTTCCGAAATTCAGTAAAGGCCTTTGAAAATTCCAGAGCTGATATTTATAAATCATTTTAATATTTTTATTCTTACGTAAACATTCTTTGGATCAAAAACAATATTCGGTTACGCTGAATAGTAAATGTTTATATATTTTCAGCTCGCTAAACAATGTTCGTCATGTGCAGATGTTATTATACCTTTTATTTGAGTTACTCCATGACATCTTTCATCATAATGAAAATAAATATCAATTAGTTAGAACTAACAAAAGTAGCACATTTATTTCGATATAACATTCAAGGAACTACTCTAGATATTCGAAGGATATTCTCATCCATTATCATCACACACAAGAAAGTATTTAATTATTGAAGAACGAATAAAAACTTCAAAGATTCTAATAGCTCTTAAAAGACGGAGGATACCCTCGTTTATTGCGTTTAAGAATATAAAAAAATTGATTACATAAACGTAACCAAACGACTTTAAAGAAGTCCAAATAGTATGTATTCCATCAAATGCGTACAAAGCATATGCCATATGCCCTAGTAGGTTTCATGTGCCCTAATAGGTTCCATGTGCAGAAGCCTTCTTTTTAGGTCGCTATGTGATAAACTAAGATGTGTATTTTTCTGTAGGTAATGAATTTAGAGATGCACATAGAACTAACCATTATTTTGATGCAACTCACAAGCATATCTGGAGTCAAAATTGAATCCTGATATATGTATATATATAGACAGAGAGTGGTGAGAGTGACAGTTTGTGGAATTGATTTCCTAAATGATATACTAGCGCATAAGTGGGCATTTGAGATGAGTATTATTTAAGCACCATGAGAAATTTACAAAATCACCCCCATAATCGTAAACTAACTTTGCATAAGTTTAGTGTGTCAAGCATTTGTTTCATAGCGAAAAAGACGGGTTCAAAGAATAGCATCAAATAAGGTTTTGATAAGGATAGCAAATTCAAGAAAAAACCAGCCCTCGAGGGCACTCTATTGGCCTTGTCGAGAAAATTTCTTACTTGTTAAAAGGAGCCTTATGAAATAAGTTTGGCATGTCATTCCACCTTCCAAGTTTTGAGCTCCTTCTACTTTTCTATCAATAGAAAAGCCTAAAAATGATAGAGGAGCTAGGAATTATTGCAGAAGTTTATTCTCATAGTTTTGCTGAGTTTAATCATTAAAGAAAATTTAAGTTGTTGTTCTCCTTTTCCAATTAATTGGTAATTAATTATTCGAGTTTGAGAGGGCATTTTCTTTGGGGCCAATAGACATTTTCCATGCTTTCAAGTTTGAACTTGTAGCTGCATTCAAAAATCAATGCTTGTTATGTCCTATTTCTCCCTTATAAATAGTTCTCCTCCTAGCTGAACAGAAGATAGCATTTGCCCGTTCAAGCCTTCTTCTTCACTTTCCTTTTGCACACCATTAACAATGGAGATCGGTCCAAGAATGGTGGCCAATGTTGTTACAGTCATGAGCTTCGCCATCTTCCTGGCCATCGTTTTTGCTGATCCTGACATGCTCCAAGATGTCTGTGTCGCTGATCTTGCTTCCAGTAATAGCATTTACGCATGTCTATGTGCGTTTCTTATAGTTTTCTTCTAAAACTACTAACAACTCTAGACAAGTATCGATAAACCCTAGACATTAATTCTAACATGTACATGGCTTGTTTTCTCTTATACTTCTCCATGATAGGAACTCTATAGCACTACTCTTTCTTGTTTCATTAGCCAAACTGTTTTTGTAGTATAGGGCTCTTAAGTTTCTCTCGCAGATCAAATAATATGCACGTTTAAGGCACTGTATGATTCATACTATTATTGTGTTGAAAAGAAGTGATGGTCAATGGATACCCGTGCAAAGCGGCTTTCAACGAAACGGACTTCTTCTTCGATGGGCTGGCCAAACCTGGATTCACCAACAACACCTTAGGCTCTTTAGTGGCCATGGCCAATGTCCAAAAGATCCCGGGCCTCAACACCCTTGGCGTGTCCCTACACCGCGTCGACTATGCTCCTTTCGGTCTCACCCCACCCCACACCCACCCATGAGCCACAGAGATAGTGTTTGTGCTCTATGGGGAGCTATACGCCGGATTCATAACCACCGCTAACGTCTTCATTGCTAGGACCATCAAGGCGGGCGAGATCTTTGCTAGAACGTCCAGAATGCCCCCGCAGCCGTCATCGCGGCATTCAATAGCCAATTGGCAGGGACTCAAATCATCACAACTGCGCTGTTTGGGGCCAAGCCCATGGTGCCTGACGACGTGTTGGTCAAGGCGTTCCAAATTGATGCTAAGGTGGTCGAGATGATCAAGGCTAAGCTTGCCCCAAGAGCTAGTCTCCTTGTAAAATTATAGACGCTTCAATTCAAGTTTGATTTGGCCCACAAATAGAATCAAGTTTGACATCACAATTTCCATTCTACTCCTCTAAGAATTATTATCTTCATTGGTCGCATAAATCCCATGTCTATAATCTTTATGTACCCTTTTTATCGAATAAAAGAGGTTTTAAGCCGCTGAAAAAAGGTTGGAAGAAATTACCACTTTACGCTACTGAAGTCAATTTTAGGGCTTCCTTAGAAAATTTGTGTATGATCCGTCTAATACGTTAATAAATTATCTGCTCCAACATGTTTGACTGTTCAAACAAAAGAAAACTTGGATTTTTCCTCTCTATCCTGTCCTCGAACAAGATCCGGTGAATCAGCAAACTTAAATCAGCTGTGTACATGGAAAGATGCAACTTTGATGAGGCATAAACAGATATTAATAATGGCAAATAATGACCAAGGGACTCAGAATTTGAGATAAAATGATCTAATTATATCGAATCTGTTTAATCTCAATGTAGAATCTGAACAGACCTCTGAGTAGTTTGCCATGTTATGTACCCCTAGATTTACGCAAGAATTGCAAAACCCATGAGTATGTGGGTTTTTTAGGAAATTTAGTTGGATTAAATCATTAACCAAAGTAGCTTAAGGAGCTGCATAGTTACCAAACACAGGTATCCTCCCCCTCTCATTTTCAGATAAGCTATAGCTAGCAGAAACTCAAGCAGGACCGTGGTAACTTTAGTAAGCTAAATGCCATAGATGCATCTGAATACTAGAGAGAAGAAGCGAGGACTTCGCCATTGAATTGACAGCTCTAGACATCATTTGATTGGATCCAGATCTTGTGGGCGAATCCATTTACTGCTCGCGCAATATCCGAGTTTAAGGCCATGTTCGTTGTATTCTTCTCAATGCTGGTACTGACGTGAGTTTCCGCAAGGGAGAGATAATATTATACATAATTTAACGAAAACAAATATTTACATCAATCGAGGCAGACTTTGTCAATGTACCTGTTGTTGGTCAATGGTGGTTATCCGTGCATTGGTGTTCCTTATTCCTATTAATTATTTTCGAAGGCCGCATTGGTGAGATTGTAAGGATTGGTCCACAATAATCGTTGGCAAGTGCTAAGTGGGACAAATTCCAATATCCAACAAAGCATTTCACATTTCCCTTTCTAACTCACTATTAATAATTTAATACCATCAAGATATTTTGTTTTTGTTAAATGCAATATGAATCTATTAATGGGAATGTAAGTTTATCTTCTGATTTCCAGATTAAATCTATCTTTCTAGTCTCAAAGTCATAGAGGAATCGACCATATGATCAATAGGTTTTCTCCAATCCCAATTGTTTTTCAATAATCATATCTCAGACAAATGATTAGATTAGAGAGATAACTATGAATTTTTTTTTTTTTTAATGTGCAAGTCTCGATTAGGGATTTCCAGATTAAATCTAGCGGCCAACTTTTGATGCTGGTTAATATTTTTCCATCTTATTCGCCTAGAGTCATGGCATCAAATTCCCTTAATTTTATCACTTCAAATGTGATTTTGAGTGAAATTGATTAGAATGACTATATCGAAAAAATCATCCAAAAGTTTATGATCGAAATTGGCCAAATTGAAAATTTTAGAATTGGAATGGCGGCCATACAATAAATTTAGAACTTTTTAAACAATTATTTGAAGGCATATCAAATGAGTTCATTACAACAACCTAATTTCACAACGGTTCAAGTTTTGGATGGTACTGTCACATCCTACTTTTATGTGAATATAATAAATCTTGTTGGCTTTCCAATTTGAAGGCCAATTTTTAAACAAAGGGGGACCAAAGTTCACGTGCTGGGTGTACTTGTAACAGTTTTAAAAGATGCGAAGAGGGGAGATTGCATTCCGACATCGATCACTTGCATGCTGCCAAACACCAAAAATGGAGTGGAAAAACAACCAATTGGATAAGGAGATCGAAAGTTGCCGAGGGCCAAAATGCCAGGAATAAGTGGAGTAGATAGATGATATTAAAAATAAGAGTTAATACCTTAAAAAAAGAACCCCAAAATGGTAAACATGTGACAAATTTACTCCCAAACTAATTTTTTTACCACCAAAAACCCAAAACTGGTACATCTTTGACAAATTTACACCAAATTGGTATAGTTGTGATAAATTCACCCCTATTAGTTTTTGTTAGCATTTACTATCAAATTACTAAATTGAATAACGCATCTACGGTTGACTGGTGTATCAATTTAGGATTTTATTTTCAGTTTGTTACAATTACAATTTTTGTGATTTTTCATTGTATTAATTTAATTTTGCAGAGGGTATATTTGTCATAAATATATTTTGGTGGTCGAATAAATTAATTTATGATATATTTGTCACAAATGTACCAGTTTAAGGTTTTTATGATCAGTTGGGCTAAATTTGTCAAGGGTATACCGGTTTAAAGTTTTTCATAGTCAAAAAATTAGTTTTTGATGAATTTATCACAAGTATACCCGGTTTATAAATAAATGACCTACCAAAACCCTAAACCTGTGTGCTTAATGTGCTAGTTTCATTTAGATATGCCATATTTAATTGTCTCCAACTATAAGATTCCAGAGCCGTCCTCGGAGCCTTTCCCAAATTCAGTAAAGGCCTTTTAAAATTCCAAAGCTGATATTTATAAATCATTTTAACTTGTTTATTTTTATTTAAACATTCTTTCGATCAAAAAAATATTTGGTTAAGCATAATAGTAAATGTTTATATATTTTTAGCTCACTAAACAATGTTCATCATAAGCAGATGTTATTATACCTTTTATTTGAGTTACTCCATGATATCTTTCATCATAATGAAAATAAATATCAATTAGTTAGAACTAACAAAAGTAGCACATTTATTTCTATATAACATTCAAAAAACTTGTCTAGATATTCGAAGGATACTCTCATCATTTATCATCAGACACAAGAAAGTTTTTAATTATTGAAGAACGAATAAAAACTTCAAAAATACTGATAGCTCTTAAAAGACGGACCCTCATTTATTGCGTTTAAGAATATAAAAAATTGATTATATAAACGTAACCAAACGACTTCTATTGTTCCATTGTTTCTCTCTTGGCTAACTCTAAACTAGATGTTCATCAAGTGTTTGATGAAATGCCAAAGAGAAATCCTCCTCACCTTCAATTCAGAATATTCTTGTGATTTGAAAATCACTTATGCTCTTAACTTTTAACTTTTTATTTTTACTTAAATTTAGCATGACGAGCTTGAAATTGTTTGAAATTTTCAGATATTATGTAAAAAGATGTGTCATGTTTTAGAGTTTACAAAATTTTATTTGTAGTTTCAAATTTTAAAATAGAAAGTCGTATGGGTAGATATTGCTAAATAAAAATAAATTTATACGAATCTTGCCTTTACAGAGTACCCAAATTGAATTTGCTCCTATATTTGATCAACGTTGCAAAAGCTTACCTATTTATCTGCAATTTATTTGCACATTCTTTCCATGACGTTGGATTTGAAATTTAAGTCATTAAAGATCTCGAACTGAATTTTTGAGAGAATAAAGAATTATAAGATTTTTGTGGTTAGTTATTGTAATCAGGTTATATTATATAATATATATGTATTAGATTTTCACTAATTTTATGGTATGTATTAGATTTTCACTAATTTTATGGTAAACTCAATAGCTAAAAAATGAACGATTTAAGCAACAGTCGAAGCCCTAATCCTCCAAAGAAGTCTCGATTCAAACTGCATTCGACTCTAAAGGGGAAAGAAGTTTCTCTCTCGAAATGCAGAGCTATCTTCCTACCACCATGGTAGTTCATGTCTTCAACCCTAATTGTGTAGATTTCCTTCATCGTTAACCCTAATTGTGGCAACTTTCTTCATCGTCAACCCTAACTGCACAACCCTCTCTTGACATTTCCTCTTTTCCCCACCTTCTCCTCTTCCGTATCCTCTTTTTGATCAGTCTTCGGTTTTCTCGGACATACCTTCTTCCTCCTCCATTTTCCATCTCTGTCTAACCCATCACACTACCAGTATACACCGATTATCCAGTAACTCAAACCCTAATCTTCTCCTTTCTAACCTTCTTTCAACATGCACCTGCTCTCAATGTCCAACCCCTTTCAATCGACTATGATGACACATCAATCCCTTTCGAAATTTGCATGGCCATACTGTCTTTGACCAACCTAAACTGCTTGCATCGATACCTTTGGTTTTGCTATTAATGGATACCCAAGAAGACGCCGACACTTCCCGACTTGCTGCTTTATGCCATAGGATGGGGCATCTTTGGATGGACTAGGAAATCGAAGATTGGCAAGACTCACCGCCCCTGGAAAAAGTCGAAGAATGTAAACTCGTGTTAATAGGTAAAATATTATCCAAGCCCTCCATAAATTTTCAGGCTCTTCAGAATACCTTAAAGCTAGCGTGGCAAACAGAGCAAGTAGAAATTACTCAGTGGGAAGCGGGTACATATGTAGTCAAGTTCCAGTTGGAAAGCGAGAAGAATAGAATTTTAGAGGGTGGACCTTGGCGGTTTTCTAGTCATTTAATCATATTTCAGCCCTGGAAACCAAATACACCACTGCATTGTTATGAGTTCACCACTTGCTCTTTGTGGGTGCAAGTATATGGCCTGCCACTGGAATGGTGTACTGCTGATATGCTTTGTAAGGCTGTTAAGAATGTGGGAAAGGTGATGGAAGTAAAGCTCAATCTTAAAGACAAATCAACAATTAAAGTAGGCAGGGTACGTGTAGAATTCGACTTAAAAGAGCCACTGAAATTGGGACAACTCATACGTATAGCAGGCAAACTTATCTGGCTGGATTTTCGATACGAAAGACTGCCCCATTTTTGCTATTCATGTGGCAAATTTGGTCATTAGGCATCGTATTGCAAGGATATGCCATTTACAGAAGCTAAGATGAAAGGCAAGGAGAAAATGGCGTATGGACAGTGGTTGCGAGCAGAGGTTAAAAAGTATAGTCCATATTGGATTAACCTTTATGAGGCCTAGGATAAACAGAAAGACGAGGTGGTACCCGAGACACCACCTTCTGCTCCTTTGATCCCTGCTCTTCCCCCTTGTATGGACACACACATAGTAGAACAGCACCACATTCCAGCAAATACACAAGGAGTTGCTGCATCAGTTACTGCAGTCAGTGTAGAGACTATGTCACCGTTAAAATTGTAGGGCATTCAGTATAATGCAAACATTAATAGTAAGCTGGATGGAGGAATTGAGCAACACGCAACAACTCACATAACTTGCTCTGCTCTTCAACCCATCAAACCTCAACTTTTTGATGGTATTCTCCCTTTACCTTCGCTGAAGGGACACTTTAGTGCTAGTACCAAGCAGCATACGCCACTACAAGAAAAAGACAGAAGCTGATATTAATCCCAAGAAGCAGAAGAATACTAGATTATTATTGACCAAGGCAACAACTTCAAAGAAACAAAAAAGATATACTCCTTATGAGATGCCTTCTACTATAGTCCAAAATATGGATGAAAGGCAACTAATGGAGACACATGTTATGTTGAATGAAGAGATACGGCAGTGGGCTGTGGTGGTTGGCCCTCAATAGCTACCCACTGACAAATGAAACTAATCGGTTGGAACTGTCAGGGTTTGGGTTTGGCTCTAACAGTTCGAGCCCTAAAGGCCCTTTTGGCCAAAGAAGAGCCCGATCTTATCTTTTTTATGGAGACAAAAAATCAGGAGGCAGTTTTACAAAGTTTGAAGTATCGCCTTAAGTTTCAAAACTCTTTTGTGCTTAATCCTCTTGGCCTAGTAGGAGGTATGGCTTTATTTTGGCTTACTCATATTAGTATTTCTATGACTCGTTTAGACCAGAATATGTTGGATTTCTTTTTTATTGATACTAGAATTGAGAGATCTATGCATCTAACCTGCCTCCACGCACCTTTAGTCTATCACGCACATCAACCTTTTTGGAATGAACTGAGACGGCTTGCACTTTCTAACAGAATGCCCTAGATTTGTGTCGAGGATTTTAATGAGGTTCTCTATCATTGGGAAAAGGAAGGTAAACAACCTGCCAACCCGAACAGAATGCAAGCTTTTAGAGAGGTTTTATATGATTGTTCACTAGTGGATTTAGTTAGTAAGGGCTGCGTCTTTACTTGGATGAATCATCAGGAGGGAGCAGAATTGGTGAAGGAAAGGTTAGATTGGGTCCTTTGTAATTTGGAATGGCAGGAGACTTATCCAAAAATTGAGGTGATAGCTTTACCTATAGTGGGCTCGGATCACAGCCCATTATTTCTCTCTACAGAAGCCCTTCCTAACCGTCGATATACGTTCTTTACTTTCGAGGCGTTCTGGCTGCAGGATAAGGAATGCGGTGAGATAATTTTTTATGCATGGAATTCAGCCTAGTCATCTAGAAACAATTTGCCTCAAAGACTATTAAGAGTTTCTGCAGCACTTACTAAGTGGAGTAAATCGAAATTTTCAGCACCTAGACAACAAATCTCCTATCTACAGAACCAGCTTCAAACAGTTGTGAATCAACCAACAAGCAACACTGCTAAACAACAAATTCAGTATCTAAAGGCAGAGATTCAAAGATTATGGCAACAAGAGGAACGATTTTAGGCGATGAGATCTAGAATCAATTGGCTCAAGTGGGGCAACAAAAATACCAAATTCTTCCATGCAACTACACTCCAACGAAGGCAGCGAAATAGAATCAGTGTGCTACAAATTGATGATAATAGTTGGGTTTGCGACGAAAATGATTTAAAGGCTATGCTGGTCAGCTTCTATTCCACTCTTTATCAATCAATGGGTAGTCGAAACTATGCATCTATCCTTAACTAGTGCCCGTGGGTGGTCACAATAGAGATGAATGAGGGTCTAACGGCGGAACTAACTCAAGAAGAAGTTCAACGAGCAGTCTTTCAATTGGGATCTACTAAAGCTCCCGGACCAGATGGTTTAAATGACCTCTTTTATCAAACACACTGAGATATTTCAAAAGGAGGAGATGTTTCTAGCAGTCCAGGATTTCTTTGAGATGGGAGTTATGCTAGTGGAGCTTAATAAGACAATCATCATTCTAATTCCTAAGGTACCGCATCTAGAACGATTAGATCACTATCACCCTATAAGCTTGTGTAATTATGCCTATAAGATTATTTTCAAGGTACTTGCTAATAGGCTCAAACCCTGGCTTACGGATCTAATTTCCATTAAACAAAGTGCCTTTGTAAGTGGTCGTCAAATTTAGGATAATATTCTCATAATCTAGGAGGTGCTTCATCAGCTTCGAACCCGGAAACGAATAAGGGATTTTAAGGCAATTCTGAAAATGGATATGAAGAAAGCATACGACCGAGTGGAATGGGATTTTCTTGAAGACTATCTCCTAAAGATAGGATTTCATACCACTTGGGTCAAATGGGTCATGCAATGTGTCACAACAGTCTCATTTAGTATCAGATTCAATGGTGATCTTTTAAACTACTTCCATCCAACACGCGGCCTCAGACAAGGAGACCCTCTTTCTCCTTATTTATTTATTTTGATGGCAAATATCCTATCCAATCTTATTCATCAGGCTCTTGATATGGGCAATATTAAAGGCATCAAGCTTAACAGGTTCTGCCCTACCCTATCTCATTTATTTTTTGCAGATTATGCCATATTTTTCTTAGATGGCAAGTTGCTGGAATGTCAAAATCTTTCTAATATTATCAACCAATACTATTGGGCAACTAGACAAGAGGTAAACATTAATAAATCTGGAATATTTGTCAGTAGAGATTGTCCTGTGGGATTACAAGAAAATTTGGCCAATGAATTCAGAGTACCTTTGATGGTTAGAACAGGCAAATATCTAGGAATTCCCTCAGACTGGGGTAGATCAAAAAGAGAAATGTTTGCCTGGATATTGGCAAAAGTTGATTCAAAGTTAGATGGATGGAAAGAAAAGTTAATTTCGAAGGGCGGAAAGGAAATTCCGATTAAGTCTGTTGTTCAAGCGATCCTTCAGTATGCTATGGCTATCTTTAAAATTCCTACATCTGTTTGTAAATTTGTTGAGAAGAAGATTGCTCGTGTCTAGTGGCGGAATAATAGTAAAAAACCAGGTATTCACTGGAAGAATTGGAAAGAGCTCAAAAATAGCAAGAGTAAAGGCGGACTTGGTTTTCGAGACCTTATGGACTTTAATAAAGCCATGCTTGGAAAGCAAGCCTGGTGTTTAATTAAGGGACCTTCCTCCCTTTGGAGCATGCTATTTAAAGGTCTTTATTTTCATTCATGTGAATTTACACAAGCTGAGAAAGGAAATAGACCGCCCTGGGGTTGGCAGAGCCTGTTAGTAGGAAGAGATTTCATCTTACCGAGCCTACAATGGGCGGTGGGTGATGGGCAAACAATTAGAACTAGGAGAAATCGTTGGTTACCGAAAGGAATTTTGGGCGGTCTAGCTCAGCAAGACGAACTCCTGCTGGTTGCTGATTATATAGATTCCAATAATGACACATGAAACATTCCTCTCTTAAAAAGGTTTTTTGATGATTCCATTGTGGACGAAATTCTCACCATTCAGGTAAGACCTCATTACATTTATAATCAACTTATCTGGACCGATTCTACTTATGGCAACTACATTGTTAAAAGCGGATACCAATCAGTCAGAATAGCAACCCTCTGTGGTACTCCAAACAGAGCAACTAATTCGGTTCAAGCCCATGATGTCCTGTGGAAGACAATATGGAAGCTGAAGCTTTCCCCAAAAATACGCATATTTCTGTGGTCCATTACCATGATGCTCTACCGACCAAAGCTAACATTTTTCATCGCCATATAACCTCAGATCCTATATGCCCACTATGTTCCACAAATGCACCAGAGACTACAATGCATACATTTCTACTTTGCCCATGCACGGCAACTATTTGGTCACATCCGATGCTTAATATTCATACTCCCATACCAGATATACAACATATCGGAGATTGGCTGGCACACAGAATTACACAACATCATGACTCACCTGCATTTGATGTTGTAGCTGCAGTCTTGTGAAATATTTGGAAAACCAGAAACAATTTTGTGTTTCAGCAACAACACCCAAATCCACTTCGGGTTGTTGATCTAGCTTTGGCTTCTATTCGGACAGCGCAGCTGTCCAACTCAGATGGCTGCCACACGAGTCGCAACCGGCTCAAACTCGATGAGCTATGGAGACCTCCGGATCCCGGATTCCTGAAAGTGAATATCGATTGAGCGTTTCAACCGAGGGGTAATGAAGGGACTATGGCGTGCATATGTCGTGATCACAATGGGAAATTGAAAGATGGACTCACCAGAAGCTTCATCGCATCATCAGCTTTGCAAGCAGAGTTTCAAGCATTAACCATCACTTTGCACTACTTATTGGAGCAGCAGAAGGCGAATGATCTGATTGTGCTCAAATTTGACTCAAAAATTCTGATAGAAACAGTCCAAGGTTTATGTTATTTGCCATGGGAGGTCAGATCCATCTTTGCTGAAGCGGCAGCTCTCTTACACGACTTCTCCAAGCTACACTTTAGGTTTTGACGCAGAGGTGCTAATTTTGTGGTTGATTGGGCTGCAAAGGCCCACAAAAATGGCACTCTTCCCCTTGGCTGGCCCACTTCACCTCCTTATGCTTTATTAGATATACTATATTCAGACGCTTTGGCCTCTGGTTGTACTCTCAACTTTTATGAATGATATTATCTTTCAAACCAAAAAAAAAAAAAAAAAGCCCTAATCCTCTTTGATGCTTTCCTGGGTGTTAAAACTCTCTCTCTCTCTCTCTCTCTCTCTCTCTCTCTCTCTCTCTCTCTCTCTCGGAATCGAGCTAAACTTCTTGTGGAATCTCTCTCGTATGGCTTAGGGAATCGCCCTACCCCGGGTCGACTCGAGCTGGTGTGTGGCCGGCTCTCCTCTGGCATCCAAAGGGTCAATTTCTTTGCCCTAGCAGCCGTCATCGCCGAGGTGAGCTTACATAATCTCGCATCCTCTTCCTGATTACGCGGATTTGTGTCCAGGAAGATGCATGATGTCCCCTCTGTTGGGCACGCTCCCATTTGCGATTTCGCGGGGCCTTGAAGCTTTATATGCCAGGTGCTGAGATGGATGAATGGAGAGTTCTTTTTTTCTTTATTAAAGATGATGCGTTGATTCTTGATTGAGTTGGCCAAAATGTAAAACCGACTGTGACATCCTAAAATTCAACCCCGTTTCAATAAAGTGAAATAGGCATTTCGTCGACGTGCCTATGATCCTTTTTCTTTGAGCTGATCACTCACGAGTTAACTAACATATTAGGTAAAACCGTTAAGGGATATATCCGTGGTAAAATCCCTAAAAGTTACCTAATTAGTTGAATTGGGCTAAAATCATGTATGATCAACTCTAACCACAAAATTGAATTCGATTTCGGGAATCGAATACTCAAGCGTGTCATAATTCATTTTTAGGATCTTGTCTCATCGTCCGTCAAATTATTGACGAGTCCGAAATTTTGGGAAAGAAATTATCGGAGGAAAAATTGAAGACCAAAAGAAAATAGAAAGGGAAGAAAAAGAAAAATATAAAAATAATGGTATTATTTTATTTTATTTCTCTCTCTCTCTCTCTCTCTCTCTCTCTCTCTCTCTCCCCTTCCCTCTTTTCCCTCGTGCATTTTCCCCTACACCGACTGCCCCTATCAATTTCAACTTTGCTACACCTCCTTCACTTTTTCTTCTGTGACTAGTCAAAACACTTTATCTCTCCTCTCTCTCTTATCTCTACTTCCTCTCTCTCACTCGGCACTCTTCTTTCTCTCCCCTGTTGTCCGAACAAAGGCAGAAGATAGAAGCAGAAGCCGCACAAAGACAGGAGCAGCTCACCGTCGTCGCCCGTGCACCGCCCATGCACTGCCCGTGCTTCGCCGGTCACCGCTTGCCTCTGCCTTTCCTTCACCCCTTTTTAGCCACTATTGAAGCCTTCTTCTTCTTGCCCTCTATTTCATGCGAAAACTAGCAGAGTCAGAAGCGGAAGCAGCCACAGACGTCGCCCAAAGACCAGCTGCCTGTCGCCGCTGCACTGGAGCCGAACTGCCACCCGCACCGTCGCCCACGCGGCCACCGCTTGCCACTGTCTCCTTCGAGCCTCGCCATCCCTGCCGTGTGCCATCCAGGCCGTTCGGCCTCTGCCCAGCCTCTGTTTCGCCCCTGTCCAGCCACCTCCGGCCGCCACCCAGCTCCGTCCGACCACCGTCCGCCCTCCCCGAAGCTCCACCCGCTCTTTCGACCCCTTGCTGCCCTCAACCATCTCATTTTCCCTCTGTTTTGCAGCTAGGTCAGTAAACCCGCAAGTGGCTATCCAATTGGTTCGGGCTCGCTTTTGGGCCGTTTCCGGGCCCCAAACCCGAGCCGTGCTTTGGAAGGAATCATTCCTTGCGTCATCCTCGTCGGATTGATCAATTTGCGCGCGATTTTGGTAAGTAATCTCACTAATCCCTGCTTAGTTTACTAATTATGCTTAGGGATTTGTTATGTTTAATTAAATGCAATTAGATTATTAGATTAGAATAGATTAGTGATTACTAAACAATTATGATGCATGTTAGGCATTTTGATTGCTCAATTAGCAAGTAGACATAGTCTATTATTTATTGAAAGCATCTCAAGATTTTTCCCAACCCTTAGCGGGCTTCAATTAGGCAATTTGGGCTTAAATTGGATTTTTAGTAATTAATTATTAATTTTCGAAATTAATTAATTATTTATTTATTTTTTCGAAATTCAACCGGGATGGTCGGTGATTGGAATTTTATGCTGGTGATCGTGGTGAAGCCCGTTTATTTAATTGGGCTTTATTTTGAGCTAAATTAAATTTTTAATAGTTATTAATTAGTTTTCGAAATTAATTAATTATTTAATTACTTTTCGGAAATTAAGGCTGAGATGTCTAATGACCAGAATTTCGTGCTAATCATTGTGGTGCAATCCGTTTATTTAATTGAGCTTCAAATCGTGCCAAATGAAATTAATTATGAAATCTCAGGATATGTTCTTATTGGGTTGATTTGATTATCTAGTTGAGGAATTTAATTACGAAATGCAATATCGTGAATCGTGGTAAAGTGGTCGAGTGGGACCGTAAAGCCATTGAACATTGAAAATGGTCGAGTGGGACCGTAAAGCCATTGAACATTGAAAATGGTTGAGTGGGATCGTAAAGTCATTGAACATTGAAAGTGGTCCAGTGAGACCGTAAAGCCATTGAACATTGAAGAAGGTCAAGTGGAACCGTAAAACTATTGAATATTAAAAGCGGTCGAGTAGAACCGTAAAGCTACTAAATATTGAAAGTTGCCGAGTGGGACTGTGTCTTCCACCTATGCTTAAGTTGTGACCTAAGGATCGTGATTCGTAATTAGGAATTGAGATGAAATAATCGAAACGACCTAGAAATGGTCCGACTGACATGTAATCGACTAAGTCGATTGAAATGTGATTTGACTGATTGTTCATTGAGATATATGAAGCATCTGTATATAACATTGAATTGTAGGTTAGGACTGATGCCAAGGTATGTCTTCTGACTTGTGCGTGTTTAAGCAGCCTATAGTATAATGGTTTACTAATCGAGCTTTAGTGGAGTAGAACTTGCTGAGACGTAGTCTCATCCTAGTTGTGGGACAACATTTCAGGCCCGTAGATGAACCCGAGGAGGAGGAATTAGAGAAGGAGAACACTAAAGTGAAACCTGAGGAGAAGAAAGATTTTTGAAGAAGAAGATGATCCAAAAAGGGATCCTGAGTACTATCGAATGAGGACTGAGATCTCATCCTTTTTTAGGAATCCTGTTTTAATGTGAATAGAGTGAAATTAGAAAGTCGTGTATAGTTTTGTGAAGCTCTTTGAATTATGCTCTGTATAAAAGTATGGTTGTGAATTTCAATATGAAAATTATAGCCCTACTTTTCTATCCCATTGTTTTATTATCTAGGGATTATAATTGCTTCCGCATGTACTTAATAAATGAAAAGGGTCGACAATACGTCATGAAATATCGTTTTTAAAATCAACCAAGGTAAAGGATTTGTGCATGCCTGAGAATCGGGGCGTGACACCAACTTTGCATAATGATGGGCTCAAGGTTGGAGGAGGGTTTACATCGAAAAAGTTCGTGTTGACACCTAAATTTTGGTGACTCTGTTATTTATTTACTAAAAATTAGGGATTAATTTTATCCCTGAAAAAAATTAGAATGCATAGCATATAATTTTAGGTACATTTATTTAGTTGATATTATTTATTTTTACTGCATTTTCATTGAACCGATAACAGATGGACTTAACTTATTGGCCTTGAGTTTTATTGAGACCGCGAGTTCGGACAAGCCGATCAATGGGAATCACGTTGATATCGATTTTATCAATATGAGATAATGAAAGAAATATATCGTCTAACGAAAATAAGTGGGAGCAACATCACTATATGTCACGACCAAATTTTCGAGTGTAACATCTAGGGTTTGGCTAATAGATTGTTAAGCCTAGACTTAACTCGGGCTCTCCCAAGCTCATATCAATTCGCGACTTAAGTTCAGATTTCTTAACATGTAAATGGATTTTATCTAGAAGTCGCCACTAATCAGTTTATGGTAGGTCGATTAAACACCTAAGTAAAATAATGGGAGGATTATTTTACTCCTACGAACTAAAGACATTGGGTACAAGGACTTGGTTACACTAGACTTCTCTAATGCCCTTTCGGTACCATTTCTTTTATTTTCAAAAATGTTTTTTTTTTTGTAGGCAGCTTGAATTGATTTTAAATCTATCTCCATGGTTATCATGCGGGTGCACAAATCATCAATTTAACACCCAAATAAACAATGAATAAAATGCAAAACTTATCTCAAAGCAACAAAAGCATCTACAATGTTAATTCAAAATTCACATCAACAACCCTAGTTATGATTTCTAATTAACACGCAATTCTTTTTTTTCACTTGATTAATGAAAATTATACAATATGTAATGCAATATAACTAAATGACCTAATTCTAATGACATGCAATTTCTAATTAAATGGACCTAGCAACAATCACTAAATAACGTGCATTTCATGAATCTAATCTTAATGACATGCACATGACATTTTTTATTTTTTTTTCTTAAAAGAAGGCAATCTATCCTAGAGATTGAAACTAATTTATTCTAAGACATTTTTTTGTATTTTTTTTATGAAATTCGAAATTAGAAAAATGTGAAAATTATCTAATTAGATGAAGATCTTATTCAATTTGTATTAGGAATTAGGTTGAGCTAAATCCTAATTTAAACTAAAATATTATCTTAACCCAAATAATCCTAAAATGCAATCTATTTAAGAAAATACCTAAACTAATAATAAATTAAGAAAAATATTATCTAAAATTAAACTAAGTGCAATTTTACCATAATATGCAATGACATACAAAATATGCCCTAATTCTATATGACATATGCATGATGATTTTTTTTCCTTTTTTCCTTTTTTTGAATTTCGAAATTAAGAATTACCAAATAATTAAACATGCAATTCAAATTAATGAAATGAAAATCTAACATCCTAAATTCATGTTTTTGGTATTTTTTATTTCAAACATTCAGAATAAATAAAATGTTTAGTCTACATATGTAAATTACCCTAAAGCATGCAATATTCTAACTCAAACACATTTCAAGATAAATAAAGCAATCGGACAAAACAGATCATCCAAAATTATCAAAAATATAACATATCGTTAAGATCAAAGGGTAATATTTCGCTGATAAAATCGATAAATTGATCTTAAGTCTTAAATATTAAAATATCAATTTTATTCTCGCTTGATTAATTATTTCATCTAAAACCTTATAGATGAAATAAAAAATGCAAGGCGCGATTTAATCAAGTAATATGTTGGAATTTCCAATCATATATTAAGGACTAATTATACTAAAAAAAACTTGATAAAGTAAAATAAAATAAACTAAAAAATAAACTAAAAAAAACTACCTAATGTGTTTTCTCTTTTATTTTTTTCCTTTTCTCAAAAATGGGCTTGGCAGCCATGGGGCCCGGCCAAGGGTGGCTGATCGGAGGTCCGGCAAGGGCGAAGCAGTGCTTGGCAGGGGAGGCGCAGCTTGGGTTGCAGCGCCTGGTTGCTGGTCTTCAGCTTCGGGCAGCGTTGGCATGGCGAGCAAGGACATCGGGCTGGTGCAGTCGCGGGTGAGGAGGATTCCAGCGACGTCGGGTGGTAGTAGGGACAGTGGCACAGCGAGATCGGCGATCGTTGGGCATCAGCGTAGGAACGACAGGGACGCGAAGGTGACTGAGGCACGGCGTCGGACTCCGGTGGTGTTGCTGGGCGTCAGCGCTAGGTCAGGAGTAGAGGCGAGCTCGACCCAATTCTTTCGGCGTCGGGTCACGAGCAGAGGCGAGCTCGAGCGGGGCATCGTCAAGTGCTGGCTTGAGCAGAGGCGATGGGTGACAGCGATGCAGCAGGCAACGTCGGGCACCGGGTCGAGCAAAGGCTGAAGGCAGGAGCGTCGCTACTGCTCGGAGGCCGGCGGCGTAGCCCGAAGACCGGAGATGTAGGGAATGGCGGTTCAGCAAAAAGAACCCCTAGAGAAGATGAACAGTAGGGGTCTTGTCAATTGTTTTTTTTTTCTTTTCTTCCCAATGACCGGTCACTTCCTCGTAGACTTCTTCGCTGTAGCACTCTTTTGACTTTTTTTTTTCCACAAACAAACAAATTTTTCTTTTCTCTCTTCAATTCACAACTCCCGTCAAACCAAAGAAAAAGACCCAAAAAGAAAAAAACTCATTACGTATTTGCTCTCAAATTTTTCGAATTCCCCCCCCCTAGTTACGAAAAATGAAGCTCCCTTTTATACCGAGTCTGAACGGCCGCTTTGTATGGCATTTTCGAAGTTTCCATATTCAATTGCATTAAATCAAAGCTGCAAATTAGAAAGTTATTTCGCAATCGCCTCGATTTTGCTCCGATTTATTTCATTTTGTAAAAATTCATGCCATTTATTCACTTGATTTTTAAATTGCTTATGCATTTAACAAAATCCAAATATTCATTAGAATTTTAAATTTTCATGTATAATTAATCAAATCAATTTTCCCCATTTTTTCTTTTTGTTTGTTCTAATGCAATTTTTATTTCCCTATTTTCCTATATTTGCTAAAATTAGGTGTCAACACTACACTTGAATGGCTCGTCCCCAGAGAATATATGTTTAGCCATTGAAAATTCGGTCAAGTCATCCAAAGATTTGATCGAATATCTCTGCTAAAGGAAAAGGGGCAGGAAGGGATTTTGATAAAAGGATAATGTCTCGTGTGGGGCATATATTTGATCTCATTATTCTAGTAATATATCCTTTTGACAATGTTATTGTTCGTGAGGATGGAATGTCTACAAATATCATCTCTTTCGATATCTCTACATGAAGAAATGATACAAAGAGAGGATTGGTAGACGTGGGTCATATATTTAGTGAATATATTCCTATTTTAAGACAAGAAATTGCATGCTGTCAAGGAAGATTTCAAGTGTCCAAAAGAGGAAATGAAATATGTTCTTTTTTCTTGATGAGTTCGAACCCTCTCCCTATAAAAGGGACCTTTCACAGACAACAAAGGAGGATTCTTTTGGTTGGCAACTAGAGTCTTCCCACGCATACTACACACACGAGAGGATTAGAGAGATAGAGAGGGAAGGTCTCAACCGACCCTTAGCGGGGACCTGCCGAACACTACTCGAGACTTGACGTGGGTCACCCTCCCAACAACGTTCCTGCTGAGCCATCACAACGAGCTGCTCTTCGTACGGTGCCGATCACTCACCTGCTGCCCGGCGACACGTCTTGGTCCGTTGATCCACTCGCTATCATTTGTGTCGCTGCCAAGGCTCGTTAATACTCGACTAGTTCTGAATCCACTGCTGGTTGAGTTTGCTTTGCTTTCCTCTTCATTGGATCCGACGAAGTCAGCAGAATTCGTTTGGTCCAATTTGGATTATTTCCAGATTTCTTTAATTTTGTTGAGAAGTACAAAGTTCCTGGAGCCAGAATCCATCGACAGTGGACGTCCATCATCATTATTCATCGCAAGCTAACCCACTGCCGATCTACCACCCGTTGATTGTGGTTCACAAGTTGCCAAATTTGAAAGCCGATATTTGAATTAGAGCCCATTGTGACGATCCACCGCTGAATGCAGCACGGTCTTCCAGTCCCAAGCATCAGCTAACGAGTATCCAGCATCCTCGGCAAGCCTCCCTGAAGGTTACGGGTTCCTGTCGAAGTTGCCATTGTCCCGTGGTTTGTGGTCCCATCCAGCCACCATCCAACGCGTTCTAATTTGGAAGCATTATCTGTGTGATATTGTGAATCAGGTAAGAATTTTGATTAATTCGTTATTGCTGCCCAATCTGTAGAATTGTGATGTTGTTTGAATATTTGATTGATATTGCCATATCCAAGAGATTTCTTGATCCCTCATAAATTAGGAAATTTTCCTAATTTCGCAATGTACATATGATTGACGGTTCGATTTCACGTTCGAAATACGATCCGCAATCGTACGGAAAAATCAGCAATCTCATGCTCAAGATACGATTCGTGATTTTATAAATAAAATTGGCCAATCCGATTTTATGCGCGAGATACGATTCGTCAATTTATTTCCCAAAATTAAATGAACATTTATGATATCTTGCTTGATTTGTTGCCGTGCTATTCTTGATGCATTTATTTGTTTGCTTCCTGTAAAAGAAAAAAAAATATTTGAGTTAGATTAGATGCATGTTAGGACATTACTTGTTTTAGGTTATTTTGCATGCCTAGAATGGGAGATTTATTTATTTCGAATTTCTTAAATAAAAAATACCAAAAACATAAATTTAGGATGTTAGATTTTCGTTTCACTGGTTTAAATTGCATGTTAATTATTTGCCAATCTCAATTTCGAATTTTTATTAAAAAAAACACAAAAATCATCATGCATATGTCATGTAGAATTAGGGCATTCTTTGCACGTCATTGCATATTAGGATAAAATTACATGTTTCATTTTAAGTTTAGATTAATCTTTTTAGATAAATTGCATCTTAGGTTAGAGATTGTTAAGTTAAGATAATATCTTGGTTTAAATTAGGGTTTAGCTTGACCTAATCCTTAATATAAGTTGGATAGAATCTTAATTTGGCTAGATAATTATCACATTTTTCTAATTTCGAAATTCATATAAAAAAAATTGTCTTAGAAGAAACCAATTTCATTCTTTAGTATAGACTGCATTTTATGCCATATGGGTAGATCATATTGCCATGTCATATCATTTCATGTTATTTTAGTAGCATGCATTGCATGATTCTCATTAAATAAATGAAAAAAGGAAGAAAGAAATTCCGTGTTAATTAGAAATCATATCTAGGGTTGTTGATGTGAATTTTGATCTAACAACGCAGATGCTTTCGTTGCTACGAGTTAAGTCTCTGCATTTTTTTATTTGCTTTCTTAGGTGTTAAATTGGTGGATTATACACCTGTATGATCATCTTACATGTTTGGAAAATAGATTTAAAATCAATCCAAATTGCCTGCAAAAACATTTTTGAAAATAAAAAGAAATGGTACCGAAAGGGCATTAAAGAAGTCTAATGTAACTAAGTCCCCATACCCAAAGTTTCTAGTTCGTAGGAATAAAATAATCCTCCAATTATTTTACTTAGGTGTCTAATCGATTTACACTAAACTGATTAGTAACGACTCCTAGATAAAATTCATTTGCATGTTAAGAAACTTGAACTTAAGTTACGAATTGATATGGGCTTAAGAGAGCCCGAGTTAAGTCTAGGCTTAACAATCCATTAATCAAACCCTAGGTGGTTCACACCCGAAAATTTGGTCGCAACAGCTGGTGTTCAAATCGAACGGGAAGATCTCGTGGTAAGTAGAGAGCCTCCTTTATGTGATTTGTATTGGTTTGATTTTCACGTTGCGAGCTCAGACACCCCTGACTATCTTAGATAGTATGGTGTCAATCTTTGATTGCGTGCGCGCGTGCATGTGTTTTGTTCTATTGTTTTTTTTTTTTACTTATGAGCTTGCGCATTGATAGGTCTCTTTATCTCGGGAAACCTTTTGTCTTTGTGTCGATTTAATTAGGGGTGTGCAACCGGACCGGGTCAACCCGATTCCCGGTTCGGCCCACCCCGAAAACAGGGTCGGGAACCGGTTCCGGTTGAAACCGGTGCGGGAACTGGTTCCCAAAGTTCAGACCCTGTTTGAACCGGTCCGGGAACCGGTTTCGAGGGAATACCCACCCGGGAACCGGATCGACCGGACCGGTTCGGGAACCGGTTTGAGAACCGGTTTTTGGGCCCCAAATTTCAAAAGACAAAACCCTAATCGTTTCTTTGTATCTTTACTCTTTACTCTCACGCTGCTCGTTGCTCTCAGCCTCTCACCTCCGCCGATCCATCCGAGCGCTGCGTTGCCGACGCTACCTCCGCTCGCCCACCTGGTCTCGGCCATCCTCGCCACCCCGGCGCCGTCAGCCTCGGACACAAACGTGACGGCGCTCCTCGTCTCGAGCGGCATCATCAAGACGCACCAATCGGTGCTGGACAAGGGCTTGACGGTGTTCGCACCCAACGTGAGCTCGTGTCGCTCCTGCTGTACCACTCGGTGGTGGACTACACCCCGATCGGGTCCCTGAAGACGAGTAACACCCCGATCAGCACCCTAGCCACAAACGGCGCAGGGAAGTATGATTTCACCGTGAAGACCACCGGCGACTCCATCGCGCTCGACACTGGGGTTGACTCCTCGCTGGTAAGAGGCCATTTCTTCAACTTTTTTATTAGACTCGCCCTTCTGGCATTATTGTACTCTATAGACTCGCTGCTTTGACATGATAATGAGCTAATAGAATCATTATTTGTTTCACCAGAGTCTGGGCTTGATGCTCTATCAGAATTAATCTCTCCCCCAGTGTTGCATAGCTCGTTTCGTAGACAAGAATTTACCCATCTCAAATAGGCTAATTCCTCGACTTCATTTAACCGACTCATTTGTAAACCTTCCACTTGTTTACACAAGTCTTCGTTTGTATGTCTAAGTAAAGAAGCCTCTTCTTTAATCTTTGCTACTATGTCACTCTAAATAAACCAACAAGAGCATGATGAGCACATCACAGGAGTCAACTAAAAAGAAGAAAAGCTATGCACTTGTAACAGAAGATAAATAGGGCAAACACAAGCAGAAATGGCAATATAAAAAGATTCTTTTCTTAATTAGAAAAAATTGCAGTCTCCTGTATTTGTCCCAACATTCGACCGAGTTAGAATATACACAGAGGCCAGAGAAACGGAACATGTTAGGGAGTCAAATTCGCACAATATGTCGGGATCTTGTTTCCGTTTAGTCGTGTCTTGATCTTGCTTTTTTTAACATCGTGGTTTCTTCTTTTGGTAGGATTTGAAATTGTGTATTTCTGAGAAATCTAGTTCTTTAGCATTCTTAATTCAAAGTCCTCTGTGGTTGGCATAGAAAGTATGTTGGATGAATTTTTAACCATTATTTTTCTGGCCATGCAAAATTTATACCTTTGAAATCTTGTCACGGTTTGGCTGCAGGATGAGATGTTAAGACAGAGATTCATGGTTTACTAGCAAGATGTGAAATGTGCATGTTCAGAAAAATTTTGCAAAACAGGTTTCAATATTAACAGGGTTAACCCCGTTCTTGTTCTTGCTGCTGTTTTTGTTGCTATTGACATCAAGTCAAGGAGGGCAAGTGGGGTGTGGTTGGCTTTGTCAGCCTGCTTTATCGTTAATTGTTTTGCTAAGATTGAGGTTATCAGAAGAGAAATCAGTGTTATGTTGCCTGACATTGGTGTTTTGTATCCTAGAAAATTTGACTTCAAAGATTGCTCTTTGTTTGGATACTTCATTTTATCCGCATATCGGAGTGTTCATTGTCCTTTGGATTGGAGTTGTTCTAAGCATCCGATTCAATCTTGCCACTGAAATAGGACCCTGAAAAGAACTCTTTCAATTAGATGTTCTTTGGAGAAATAGATTAGCAAAGATTGACCGGTAGTCAGAGAACACGGGTTATTAAGCTCTATGACTCAGAGTTTACTGGTTCCCTAAGTTTGCCCTCAGAGGTCAGGATACATTAGGCACCATTTGTTTTGCTTGATATGTCGTGATTTCGATAGATCTATCCTTCACTAGCGAGGATCCATATCATTTTGGAGTATTCATTGTCTATCTCTAGATCAGAGATTGTTCTGAGCTTACATTTGATTCTTGCAATCAAATTAGAATGTTGAAGAAACACCTTCATGGTTTACTAGCAAGATGTGAAATGTGCACGTTTAGAAAATTTTTGCAAAACAGGGTCCAATATAAACAAGGTTAACCCTGTTCCCGGACCAGAAAAACAGGGTGGGCCGGGAACAGGGTCCAATGCAAACAGGGTAGGAAACAGGGTCCAAAAAAAGAGAACCGGTTATAACAGAGTCGGGAACAGGATCCAGGTCTAGACCCTACCCACCCTAGACCCGATCACCCCTAGATTTAATCCTAAACCTTTTTACGTTGTGCCGATTCAGCCCTTTTCGGCCAATTTTGCTCGGATTTTGCTGATTGGACGCCGCGCTTGACGTGGCCTGATTGGCGCTCAAGTGGACAAATTTTAATAATATTTTAATTTTTTTGAGTTTTTTGAATTTTTTTCTTCTCCTTTTCTTCCTCCCATCGGTCGCTGGACCTTGGCGACTGGCCAGAGGCGACGGCCGGTGAGGTCGACCTCAACTTCACTGGCCACCTCACTAGTGGCCACAAGGCTCGCCCTCGCTGGGTGGCGAGGCTCGCCCTCGTTGAATCTAGCGAGGCTCGACCCTCATTGCCCAGGCCTCGAGGGCGGCCTCGCGCTTGCTCGCCCTCGCTAGCCATGGGCGAGGGTCTGGGTGAGGCTCAACCCCCACCAAATCTGCGAGGTCAACCTCAACCTCATCGGCCGTTGTCTCTGGCCGGTCACCGAGGTCCAGCGATCGGCTAGAGGAAGAAGAGGAGAAGAAAAAAAGAAAAAAAATTAAAAAATTATTAAAAGTTGTCTGCGTCAGCGCTGATTAGGCCACGTCAGCCGGTTGGCGTCCAATCAGCAAAATTCAGTCAAAATTGGCCAGAAATGACTGAATTGGTACAACGTAAAAAGATTTATGACTAAATTGGTACCAAAAAAATGTTTAGGACTAAATTGACACAAAGACAAAAGGTTTATGACTTTTTTTGCACTTTTCTCCTTTACCTCATGGGTAATTGCCCAGAGATGAGTGGATCTAGGCTTGCAATGGTTATGCTGAGATCGGAAAGGAAAGGGAGGTTTTGCACTTGAGCTTGTATGTATTTAGTTTATGGAGTGTCGGATTTTTTTGAGTGGTTCAAATTAGGTTCTCAGGAGCCAGAGCTTGGCGTGTATAGTGACTTTCCCCTTCCGCATCTTGTAGTTGTTTCGGAGTCTATCGAATTATTGTGTGAAGCTTTTTTTTTTCTATATGATGGTGTTCTTTTGGACCATATCACGGTGTTATAGTGTCATTTTGAGAGAGGAAAATTACAAGGATGATTGGACATCTTCTATGCTTAAGTTCAATACCAAGGATGTAAAGCTTCAAATTTTGACCTCCTTTTGAGCTTATTCCGTCAATTGATGTTTCTATGCACCTATTCTACTCCCAACGTCTTTCGTCGAAAGCCCACATATCCTCTGCGACGTAATCAGATCTAGATGTGTTTTTTATGAGACCTAGCGACCAACTTTTGATGCTGGTTAATATTTTTCCGTCTTATTCGCCTAGAGACATGGCATCAAATTCCCTTAATTTTATCATTTTAAATGTGATTTTGAGTGAAATTGATTAGAATAACTATATTGAAAAATCATCAAAAATTTTATGACTGAATTGGTCAAACTGAGAAAATTTAGAATTGGAATGGCGGCCATACGATAAATTTAAAACTTTTTAAACAATTAGCCAAAGGCATGTCAAATGAGTTCATTACAACAACCTAATTTCGCAATGGTACAAGTTTTGGATGGTATTGTCACATCCTACTTGTATGTGAATATAATAAATCTTGTTGGCTTTCCAATCTGAGGGCCAATTTTTAAACAAAGGGGGACCAAAGTTCATGTGTTGGGTGGACTTGTAAGAATTTTAAAAGATGCAAAGGGGGGAGGTTGCATTCTAACATCGATCACTTGCCTGCTACCAAACACCAAATATGGAGTGGAAAAACGACTAATTGGATAAGGAGATCGAAAGTCACCGAGGGCTAAAATGGCAGGAATAAGTGGAGTAGATAGATGAAATTATAAATAAGGGCTAATACCCTGAAAAACCCTAAACCGGTACACATGTGACAAATTTACCTCAAACTAATTTTTTGATCACCAAAAACTCCAAATGGGTACACCTTTGATAAATTGACCCTAAACTGGTATAGTTGTGATACATTCACCCTATGTTAATTTTTGTTAATTTTTTTTTTGGTAACCCGGGAACCCCCTTACTAGTGTATGATTTTACTGTCAAATTACTAAGTTAAATAACACAAGACAGTTAACTAGTGTATCAGTTAATAATTTTATTTTCTGTTTGTATAGTTATACAATTTTTGTGATTTTTCGTGGTATTAACTTAATTTAACAGATGGTATATTTGTCACAAATATACCAGTTTAGATTTTTTGGCGATCGAATAAATCAGTTTGGAGTAAATTTGTTACAAGTGTATCAATTTAGGATTTTTATGATCAGTTAGGATAAATTTGTCATAGGTGTACCAGTTTAGAGTTTTTCATAGTAAAAAAATTAATTTTGGATAAATTTGTCACAAGTATACCAGTTTGTAAATAAATGACCTGCCAAAACCCTAAACCTATGCTTAATGTGCTAGTTTCATTTAGAAATGCCATATTTAATTGTCTCCAAATAAGATTCTAGAGCCGTCCTCAGAGCCTTTCCCAAATTCAGTGAAGGCCTTTGAAAATTCCAAAGCTGATATTTATAAATCATTTTAACTTGTTTATTTTTATTTAAACATTCTTTCGATCAAAAACAATATTTGGTTATGCAGAATAGTAAATGTTTATACATTTTCAGCTCGCTAAACAATGTACGTCATGCTCAGACCAAAATAAAAATAAAAAACAATGTACGTCATGAGCAGATGTTATTATACCTTTTATCTGAGTTACTCCATGATATCTTTCATCATAATGAAAATAAATATCAATTAGTTAGAACTAACGAAAGTAGCACATTTATTTCTATATAAAATTCAAAGAACTAGTTTAGATATTCGAAGGATATTCTCATCATTTATCATCAGACACAAGAAATTTTTTTTTTTTTTTGGTGACCCATGAATCCCGTACAACCGGCAGCCGGTGAGTAAACCTGAAGGGACACGTAAGCGGGAGAACCCACCACCCCCAGTATCCCACTTAAGACCCAAAGCGATTATGAGGAGATTTGAACTCCTCCCATTCGTGAGAGAGAGAGAGAGGCCAAACCATCGCGGCCACCAAGGCGGTGGTTAAAAACTTCAAAGATGCTGATAGCTCTTAAAAGACGGAGGATACTCTCATTTATTGTGTTTAAGAATATAAAAAATTGATTATATAAACGTAACCAAACGACTTTTACGAAGTCCAAATAGTATGTAATCCATCAAACGCGTACAAAGCACATGCCGTATGCCCTAGTAGGTTTCATGTGCCCTAGTAGGTTCCATGTGCAAAAGTTTTCTTTTTAGGTCATTACGTGCTAAACAAATATGTGTATTTTTCTGTAGGTAATGAATTTAGAGATGCACATAGAAGTAACCATGATTTTGATGCAACTCACAAGCATATCTGGAGTCAAAATTGAATCCTGATATATATATATATATATATATATATATATATATATAAACAGTGAGTAGTGATAGTGATAGCAAATGGTTTGTGGAATTAATTTCCTAAATGATATACTAACGCGTAAGTGGGCAGTTGAGATGAGCATAATTATATTTAAGCACTATGAGAACTTACAAAATCACCCCATAATCATAAACTAAATTTGCATAAGTTTAGTGTGTTGAGCATTTGTTTCATAGCGAAAAAGACGGGTTCAAAGAATAGCACGAAATAAGGTTTTGATAGCGATAGCGGATTCATAAAAGAACCAGCCCTCAAGGGCACTCTGTTGGCCTTATCAAGAAAATTTCGGACTTGTTAAAAGGAGCCTTATAAAATAAGTATGGCATGTCATTCCACCTTCAAAGTTTTGAGCTCCTTATGCTTTTCTATCAATAGAAAAGCATAAAAATGATTGCAGAAGTTCATTCTCACAGTTTTGCTAAGTTTAATCATTAAAGAAAATTTAAGCTATTTTTCTCCTTTTCCAATAAAATGGTAATTAATTATTCGAGTTTGAGAAGCATTTTCTTTGGGGCCAATAGACACGTTTCATGCTTTCAAGTTTGAACTTGTAGCTGCATTCAAAAGTCAATGCCTGGTATGTCCTATTTCTCACTTATAAATAGTTCCCCTCCTAGCTGAAAGAATATATCATTTGCCCATTTAAGCCTTCTTCTTCACTTTCCTTTTGCACACTATTAACAATGGAGATCGGTCCAAGAATGGTGGCCACTGTTGTTACAGTCATGAGCTTCACCATCTTCTTGGGTATCGTTTCTGCTGATCCTGACATGCTCCAAGATGTCTGTGTTGCCGATCTTGCCTCCAGTAAGAGCATATGTGCTTATCTATGTGTGTTATAGTTTTCTTCTTAAACTACCGACAAGCCTAGACAAGCATCAATAAACCCTAGACATTAATTCTAACATGTACATGGCTTGTTTTGTCTTATACTTCTCCATGACAGGAACTCTGTAGCGCTACTCTTTCTTGTTTCATTAGTCAAACTGTTTTTGTAGTATAGGGCTTATAAGTTTCTCTCACAAATCAAATAATATGCACGTTTAAGGCACTATATGATTCATACTATTATTGTGTTGAACAGAAGTGATGGTCAATGGATTCCCATGCAAAGCGACTTTCAACGAAACGGATTTCTTCTTCGATGGGTTGGCCAAACCTGGACTCATCAACAACACCTTAGGCTCCCTAGTGACCACGGCCAACGTCCAACGGATCCCGGGCCTCAATACTCTTGGCCTGTCCCTACTCCGCGTTGACTATGCTCCTTTCGGCCTCACCCAACCCCACACCCACCCACGAGCCACCGAGATAGTGTTCGTGCTCTATGGGGAGCTACATGCCGGATTCATAACCACCACTAACGTCCTCATTGCTAAGACCATCAAGGTGGGCGAGATCTTTGTGTTCCCTAGAGGATTGGTCCACTTCCTAAAGAATGTCCAGAATGCCCCCACAGCCGTCGTCGTGGCATTCAACGGCCAATTACCAGGGACTCAAGCCATTGCGACTGCACTGTTTGGGGCCAAGCCCACGGTGCCTGATGACGTGTTGGCCAAGGCATTCCAGATTGATATTGAGGAGGTTGAGATGATCAAAGCTAAGCTTGCCCCCAAGAGCTAGTATCCTTGTAAAATTACAGACGCTTCAATTCAAGTTTGATTTAGCCCACAAATAGAATCAAGTTTGACATTGCAATTTCCATTCTACTCCTCTAAGAATTATTATCTTCATTGGTCGCATAAACCCCATGTCTGTAATATTTTTGTACCCTTTTTATCAAATAAAAGAGGTTTTGAGCCGCTGAAAAAAGGTTGGAAGGTATTACCACTTCGCGCTACTAAAATCAATTTTAGGGCTTCTTTAGAAATTTTGTGTATGATCTGTCTAATACATTAATAAATTACCTACTCCAACATGTTTGAGTGATCAAACAAAATAAAACTTGGCTTTTTCCTCTCTATCTTGTCCTCGAACAAGATCTGGTTAATCAGCAAACTCAAATCAGCTGTGTATATGGAAAGATGCAACTTTGATGAGGCATAAACAGATAATAATAATGGCAAATCATGATCAAGGGACTCAGAATTTGAGATGAAATGATCTAATTCTATCAGAATCTGTTCAATCTCAATGTAGAATCTGAACAAACCTCTGACTAGTTTGCCATGTTATGTACCCCTAGATTTACGCAAGAATTGCAAAACCCATGAGTATGTGGGTTTTTTAGGAACTTAAGTTAGATTAAATCATTAACCAAAGTAGCTCAAGGAGCTGCATAGTTGCCAAACACAGCCATCCTCCCCCTCTCATTTTCAGATAAGCTATAGCTAGCAGAAACTCAAACAGGACCGTGGTAGCTTTTGTAAGCTAAATGCCATAATTGCATGTGAATGCTAGAGAGAAGAAGCGAGGACTTCGCCATTGAATTGACAGCTCGCGCGATATCCGAGTTTAAGGCCATGTTCGATGTATTCTTCTGAATGCCGGTACTGACGTGAGTTTTCGCAAGGGAGAGATAATATCATACATAATATAACGAAAACAAATATTTACATCAATCGATGCAGACTTTGTCAATGTACGTGTTGTTGGTCAATGGTGATTATCGGTGCATTGGTATTCATTATTCCTATTAATTATTTTCGAAGGCAGCACTGGTGAGATTGTAAGGATTGGTCCACAATAATCGTTGGCAAGTGCTAAGTGGTACAAATTCCAATATCCAACAAAGCATTTCACATTTCCCTTTTTAACTCACTATTAATAATTTAATACCATCAAGATTTTTTGTTTTTATTAAATGCAATATGAATCTATTAATGGGAATGTAAGTTTATCTTCTAATTTCCAGATTAAATATATCTTTCCAATTTCAAAGCCATAGAGGAATCGACCTTATGATCAATGGGTTTTCTCCAATCCCAATTGTTTTGCATAATCATATCTCAGAAGAGCGATTAGATTAGAGAGATAACTATGAAATTTATATTTTTTTTTAATGTGCAAATCTCGATTAGGGATTTACTATGTGTGGCTTTGTTTCATCGGAAGAGCTTTTCATAAATTAATTAGCCAAACTTTCACATTTTAGTCAATGGAAAAACATTTATGATCAAAATAAAATAGATGCACATAAAATTAGAAAAATAAGAAATAGCTAGCGTGTTTGGTAACGTTTTTGTTCAAAAATTGTTATGAACAGAAATAGAAAAAAATGTTTCTGTTCCAGGGAACAATTTTTTACCGTAAAAGATGTGTTTGGTAAACTTGTTCCGAGAATAAAAAATGAATAAAAACACGTTTGGTAAATTTATATTCTTTTTTTATTTCTTTTAATTTTTTAATATTTTTATTTTATTTTTCATTTTTTCCTTTATTTTTTATTTTTTCTTCTTTCAACCGGCAGCCTCGCCCAGCCATGGCGAGGCTCACCAGCCCCCGGCGAGGTCGAGCCTCGCCATGGTTGGGTGAGCTCGGCCTCGCCGAGGGCCAGTGACGCTCCGGCGAGGTCGCCAACCCTCGACGGAATCGCCGGCCCTCGACGGCCGAGGCCGGCGACCAACCAAAGGAAAAAGAAGAAAAAAAGAAGAAGAAAAGAATAAGAAAAGAGGAGAGAGAAGTGTTTCTTCAAAAGTGTTTCTAGAATAAAAAACAATTTTCTTTTGTTTCTCATTTCGTTCTTTTTGTGTTCCACGAACAAAAAATCAGATTTTGAAAAAAAAAACGTAAACAAACGCGTTTTTATTATTTTTTTTTTGTTCCCGGAACAAAAAAACAAAATTTCTGTTCATTAAAAAAAAAAAAAGAACATTACCATGCAGCCCCTAAATGTCCTGTTTTGAATAAGAAAAAAAATCCTTTTTTCAAGTGTAACGAGTCTTTCACCAGGAAGGCTTGGTAACTTCTTCACCTTCTATCTTAAGATAGAGTTTTATGTGTTTTTCAACATATTACCATATAAAAGAAAACTAACTATTTTCCCTAAAAATGGAATGTGAAGGCAACTTGTTATAGCATCATCTTATGTTTTCACGGGCCTCTTTATATTACTCTATGCTTGTTGAGAAAGAATCCACATTACATCATGAAATCAAAATTGGAATGTGAAGGCAACTCGTTCTAGCGTCTCAATCTTGCTTGCTCTAAATTTGTTATCAGCATTAATTTTAAGAAACTAATAAATTAAACCAATCACCGAACATCCTCAATTAACGTTCACTATGAAAGCAACAACCCACCTTGTGATTCCAATTAAAACAAGAACAAGCACTTTAGTGATCATGGCTTTAGCATTGACTAATTATTGTATTCAACTTGATCAAGATAAGTTGGCAAATTAAATTCCACTCCCTTCTTCTTATGCATATGGCGAGTTCCCTCATCTAGGATTGAACATCAACTGTTCTTTTACATTAAACAAAACACAATAAGATTATACATAAGTTGAACATCACGAGGGTCTTGCCCAATACACGTGCATTTTGCCAAGCCTATGAAAAGAGCATATGAGCGATCAACTTTATGAATGAGCATCCACTTAATGATAACAAAAAATCCGATGCCATGTCCTTGCTGTCATCACTCCATCCCCTTGGTGCATAACCCATCATGTATCTATATAATTGGATAATTCTTATTTGGACTCGGACCTGTTACACACGTCCATTTTATGGATCTCGAAAATTGGATGATCGAGACATACTTATCTAATCAAGAAAGTCAAGAGGTCATCATTGCGCACCCTTTTACAATTAATATGTCGGGCTATCTAGCTCGTGGCTTAGCACGATGATTATGCATATCTTTCAGATGAGCTCTTTGTGTTGGAGAAATCTTTCCAGAATATTTTGAAGCTGACAAAACGTTTCTTTCAGTCTAAGTCTGAATGTTCGGAGACCGTCAGTTTAAAGTCTGAAGACTTTGTACTCTCAAGACTCAAGACCCAAGACTCAAGACTCAAGACTCAAGACTTAAGACTCAGGACTCAAGACTTAAGTCTATTCTCACTGACAGTCTTTCTAATCCAGTGACGAAGGAAATCCAAAGCCGAGGTTTATGGTTGAGGATTTGATCCTATCCTCTGGAATAGATTCTTTGGTTGGATAATCGTTTCGGATTCTTTAATTCTTATCTCAGATCGATTGAAGATCCGATGGTCGACTAAATAATCTTGGAATGTTCTATTCTTGGAAACCGAGATCCTGATTGTATGGGCGAACAGGATTGATGGGCTATCATCAGATTCCTTAAATAGCTCGGATGATCTTCTTGATTGATTCCGTCCAATGGGTAGATTGGAGGAATTCATTTGGTAAGTGTCAACGGCTATGATGGCATGAATGAGTATAAAAGGAAGACGTTCTAGTTGTTTTAAGTGTGTGATCGATAGAAAAATTCCAGAGTCTGAAGATCCTTGATTGTTAGTTGAGATTGTTCGAGCGAAATTGTATACAGAGAGTGTTTATACTTGGTGACGCCTTGAGTGAGTGTGGTAGATCATCTACACCTAGAAATCAAGGAAGATCAACACCGTAACATCTCTTTGATCATAGTGGAATCCAGCCAATCGGCATCGTCGAGAAAGAGTGGACGTAGGCTTGAATCAAGCCGAACTACTATAAACCGAGTGTTCAATTCTCTCTTTCCCTTACTCAGTCTTGCGATTGAATTTTTAATTGTTGCAAATCCTCTAACTGTTTAAATATCGTGCAAGCTTCGAGAAATTTTTTCTATACCTATTCACCCCCCCTCTAGGTACTCGTACTAGCTATTTCACTTTGTATCCAATAATCATGTAGATTCGATTGATTTTCTAGCTAAACAAAAGAAGCTACCCATGTCATTGGACAGTACACAAGATCAATGACCAATTACGATCCGTCTCTTGAGTTTTTGAAACACACTTAGCTCAGCATTGTGTCGGACCATGTACGCATGTCAACGGCGCAAACCATCCTCGCCCTTCTGCAAGGGTGCAACAGCCTCAGGAGGCTCAAGGCCATCCGCACGCGGGTCTTCGTCCACGGCCTCTAAAGCGACCCCTCCATCTCGAGCAAGCTTCTCCACTTCTGCGCCGTCTCTGTCTCGGGTTGCTTGGTCTATGCTCGGACTCTGTTCGACCTCATCGAATGCCTGCCACGATTGGAGCTCCATCTTCAGAGGCTTCGCCGTCGGCGCATCCCCTCGGGAGGCCCTTCTTTACTACAACGGCATGCTTGGGTCTCCCTTTTCTTGCCCCGATGGCTACTCTTTCTCGTTCGCTCTCAAGGCGAGTGAGAGAGTTGGGGACGAATGGAGGTGTGGAGAGATTCATGGGGCCATGATTCAATCTGGGTATGAGGTAGACGTCATGGTTTACACGAATTTGACGAGGTGCTATGCGAGGAATGGCTTGGCTGAGGTCACGCAGAAGGTGTTCGAAGGTATGTCTGAGAGGGTCTTGGTTTCTTGGAGTTCCATGATCTCCTGTTACTCTCAGGCTGGTCTGCACCATGAGGCCTTAGGGTTGTACCGTCGGATGAGGGAAAGGGAATGCGGATGTCGACGGCTTCACGTTGGTGGGATTGCTCTCGTGCTGCATTCCCGTGGGAGCATTGAATACGGGAGTTGAATTGCATAGGAGGGCTAGTCGAGAGGGACTTTTGGGGGAACATTTATGTTGCAAATGCTCTTATCGACCTGTATGGGAAATGTGGTGACTTGGCTGGGGCTCTTTCTGTCTTTAATGGTGTTGGGAATAACGAATTCTCTAAAATGGATCCGATACTCAATCGAACCCCCAAAACGAACACGAGCCCAGAAGTTACATGTATCACCAATCAAAGATATACTAAGGAATCGAGTGTACCTTGTCTTTCACAAATTAAACACTTCGAGAAAGAATTCCGATCCTGTTCTACCGAGAAGCGTACTGTTGCTATGAGGGGGAGAAAAATGCTGTTTTGGGAGCGTACTGTTCTTATGCTTCTTGGAGGAGAGAGAGACTAAAAACATAAGTAAAATAAATGGTGCGTTCCTTTTTTTTCTTCTCTCTTAAAATGTCTTCTCTAAATGACATATTTCTTCAATATAAAACGTTCCTCCAAAAGACATAACCCATCAACGTAACACCTCTTCATCTCTCAACCCTTCATTCATGGGCCCTTAACCTGCGGGCCAGGTTTTTAGGCCCAACATGGGTAGACGAGCCTACTTAGGCCCATCATCACATAGAAAATCCTATCAAATGGGATGTCAAAACGGGATGTTTTCACATGGAACTACGTGATCAACGCATATGGAGTGAATGCATGTGCGGATGAAGCCATCTTTTTCTTTAGGCAGATTTTGAGAGAAGGCGCGCGGCCAAGCTCCATCACCTTCCTAGGATTGTTGTCAACTATAGCCACCGAGGCCTAGTGGACAAGGGTGTTGAGTTTTTCCACATGATGAGCTCTACATTCAACTTAAAGCCAGAAATTAAGCATTATGGATGCATGGTTGATTTGTATGGACATGCTGGGAAGCTTGAAAAGGCGCTAAAAATCATAGGAACCTCTCCTTTTTAGGTTGATCCTGTCATTTGGCGAACTCTTCTAGGTTCTTGCAAGATCCACCAAAATGCGCGCATAGGGGAGATCCTCCAAAATGCAGGGGACTGTATACTTCTTGTTACAATATATGCCGAATGCGATGACAAGCAAGGTGTTGCAAGAATGAGAAGGTTAATCAAAAGCCAAGGAATTAGGACGATTCCTGGTTGGAGCTAGATTGAAACTGGCAACCAGGTTCATAGATTTTTTGTGGATGACCAGTCACATCTTGATCAAGACGAAATCTATCATAAGTCATAATTGCATAAAAGGAGGATAAGTAGTGGTTGTGGTGCATGTGAACTCTTTCGACTCTTCATGGTTTGCTGTGATAAAGAATAGGTTGTTCTCAGGTGTAAAGGAAGAGCTGCTAGTAAGAAGTGAAAGAACAAGCAAGGGATTGAGCGCGAAAAAGTGTTCTTGCTCGTTTACTTCTTTCTCTTAGCCTTCCTTGAAGCATTCGGAGAAAGAGAATGCATAAGAGTTAGGCCGGAGGTACTGTAAACTTGGCCAAAATAGGACACCCGAAGGGCCTGCACACACAATCCTATCCCATCCGAGTCCAAGTTTAGCCCTTGCATTTCAGACAGTCGTTAAGTGGATATACATATTCAAAACATGTTTAAAATAACACACGCTAAGGCAAACTCATGACATCCTTCATCTTCGAATTTTCAAATAATATGCGAGCTAATATTACTATAAACAATGATAACACAACCAATAATGTCTTAATTTTGAAATATTCCTTTTTCAGTGTTGACACATCTTGTTTTTCATGTTTTAGTTGTGTCTCGAGAGCCTTGATTTCAGCATCCTTGGAACATCCATCATCTTCGTCATGGGTTGGCATCAATTCTTCTTTGACATTGCTCCGGTGAAATTTTTTTGACATGCTCCTTGCCGATTGATTGATTTCTACATCAACCCAAATAAAAAAAAAAATCACAACTTTCCCCTCTGTTGTTGGGGTTGTATCTCAAAAAGCTGTGATATCTTCTTCCCTGATTTTCTCTTGTCCTAGCTATACATAGAGGAGATTTTAGGCCACAATGGCAAAATACATACGCATCGTTGTTAGTTGGAGGGACCAACATCACTAATCGTGACATATTTGACGATATCTTCATGAATTTGTTGACCTCCTCTTGCAATGATATCTCATTGTCAGTTTTAGGACAATTCCAGTAGTTGAGATAATAAGCAAACATAAATGGACAAGTGAATAGATGATAGATGAACATAAACATCAATGAAATCTTATTGCCAAAATCTTTGTTTCTATAGGAATTTGGAACATTGTTTTATTAAAAAATAGTAATAATAAAACCAACAACATGCATAAGTACCTCGCTAGTGAATTGCACAGTGGTGTATTTGTTGTCAATCCCAAAAGTCCATTAAAAAACCAAGCCACAAGAGAGTGCACATTGGATGATGACTAGAAAGCTTTACATATAGGAAGTCTAAGATGAGCAACCACCAGTCACACAATCGTGAGTGTAAACTATATCCAAAGTTTATTGACAAAGAAACTAGTGAATCATAGATCCTACAAAGGTTTAAAAAAATATTAGCCTTTTTAAGAGCCAAAATAACCCACATTATCACTAGGCTTACATCACTCTAGAGCATAGAGGATCTATAATTTTGCTTACATAGAATGTTAATCATACCTCTTAACATTGTTCTCTTCCGGACCTGAACATGTCCTTAAAAGGTTCCCTCCTGAAATGACCATCCCAGGAGGACTTTCCCCCCACAAGCCACTTAAGGCAAGTGTGCGGAAAGTAGTATGGGATAGTGGTCCCATTGGGTTTCCTGGCCAAGCCCTATTATGGGTTAAGGGACCCACCTCTGATCCCCGTGAAGCCCTTCTCCTAGCATACTAGGCTGGATTCAGGGAAATGACGAGGCCTGAGTAGTGGCACACTGCTCGGGGTGGCCGGCCGGCCCTGAGCAGGTCTCTAAAAGGCTCTGGCCATCAGGCAGGCCGCCGAACCAATGAAGACACACCTGGGGAGAGAACCCCAGGGTGGGCCGAGGTGAGGAAGTGAGCCCTGAAGGGAGAAAGCAAACTCCCACCAAAAAAACTCTCTGTAGGAAAAGTCCTGCCTACAGAGTAGACTAATCGTCACAAGCTTGACACACCTAGGGAGAGAACCCTAGGGTGGGCCGAGGTGAGGAAGTGAGCCCTGAAGGGAGAAAGCAAACTCCCACGAAAAAACTCTCTGTAGGAAAAGTCCTGCCTACAGAGTAGACTAATCGTCACAGGCTTAGACCTGAGCAGGTCTCTAAAAGGCTCCGGCCGTCAGGCAGGCCGCCTCTCTCAATGAAGACACACCAAGGGAGAGAACCCCTTGGTGGGCCGAGGGAGAGGAAGTGAGTTCCGTGAACCTGAAGGAAAACAGGTGAAACCCTCTACAGGAAAAGTCCTGCCTGCAGTAGTAGGACTAATCATCCACAGGCAAGGACCTGAACATGTCCTTAAAAGGTTCCCTCCTGAAATGACTATCCCGGGAGGACTTTCCCCCTCAAGCCACTTAAGGTAAGAGTGGGAAAAGTAGTATGGGAATAGTGGTCCCATTGGGTTTCCCAGCCAAGCCCTTCTACGGGTTAAGGGACCCACCTCTGATCCCCATGAAGCCCTAATGTTAATCATACCTCTTAACATTGTTCTCTTCAAGAAACTCGATCACAATTTTTGAATGATTATCCCATATGATGTTATCACATCTCATCACATACAGCCAAGAAAATTTTCATCACGTTCTACTTTTTTTGATGCTTGCAATGCACGAAAAGATTTCAATGGGTCATTAGCTAAAAAGGAGTACATATGAAAGTGATGCAACCAAAAAAAAAAAAAAACCAACAAAGATGCAATCAAGAGTGGTAAAGGAAAATAGAAGATGCTAGCAACTTTGACTAAATCTGCACAGTAGCTTGGCCATCTAAACTATCGTTGACCCGAGTGAACAAGCGTTGTAAATCATTTTCTTCATTTATCAACAATACAATTGATTGTAACAGATATAAATGTGTTCAAGATCAGCAAACATAGTTTTAGAACCTGAAAAATTGAGATTCTTATAAAAAAAACTTGTTTCACGGTGAAAGAAAGAACAATTCATTGCATGACATCAATTGGGCTGATACCAATAGGCGGCTAATAGTATTTTTTTTAAAAAAAAAACAAGACTAATTAGGCTTGATTCAAAAGAAAATCATCTAACAAACTTACCTCAGAACATCAGGCAAGGTTCCAGCGAATTTAGGGAAAAAAATTATCTACTTAAAATAAAATATCTTCTAGATAGATATTGCTAGATAAAGAAAAAAAAAAATTATATGAATCTTGCCTTCATGGAATACCCAAATTGAATTTACTCCTGCATTTGATCAAAGTTGCAGCAGCTTACCTATTTATTTGCAATTTATTTGCCCATGTTTTCTGCGACGTTGGATTTGAAATTAAGTCATTAGAGTTCCTCGAACTGAACTTCAGAGAGTAAAGAATTATCAGATTTTTGCGGTTAGATATTGTAATCAGGTCATATTCTACACACACACACACACACACACACACACATATATATATGTATGTATTAGATTTTGACTAATTTTATGGTCAACTCAATAGCTGAAAAATGAACGATTTAAGCAACAGTCGAAGCCCTAATCCTCTTTGCTGCTGTCCTGGGCGTTAAAACTCTCTCTCTCTCTCTCTCTCTCTCTCTCTCTGCTTTCGGAATCGAGCTGAACTTCCCGTGGAATCTCTCTCGGACGACTCAGTGAGTCGCCCCGCCACGTCGACTCGGGCGGGTGCGTCGCCGGCTCTCCTTCGGCATCCAAAGGGGTCAATTCCTTTGCCCCGGCAGCCGTCGTCGCCGAGGTGAGCTCGCACGATCTCGAATCCTCTTCCGGATTATGCGGATTTGTGTGCGCCCCCATTCGCGGTTTCTCGGGGGGCGTGAAGCTTTGTATGCTGGGTGTTGGGTGAAACCGCCTCGGGGGTGCTGAGATAGATGAATTGAGGGGTTTTCTGTTTCTTGAGATATTGCATTCGATTCTCGACGACTGGGTCTTGGCTTGATGAAGGTTGGAGGGTTTACGTCGGAAAAGTTGGTGTTCAATTTGAATGGGAGCCTCACTCATTGATTGTGGGTTTTTTTTTTTTTTTTTTTTTTTTTTTTTGGGTCCTATCTTTCTTTTTGGGTTTGTAAGGGTGAGCTTGAGGATCCATAGGTCTCTTTAAGTCATGGGTAATTGCTTAGAGATGAGTGGATGTAGGCTTGCCCTAGTTGTGCTGAGATCACAAGGTTTTTAAGGAGTGTTGGGTTTTCTTAGAGTTCAAATTGGGGTCTTAGGAGCAAGAGTTGGTGTACATAGTGACTTTTCCCTTTCGGCATTTTGTAGTTGGTTCGGAGTTTACTGAATTATTGTGGGGAACTTATTTTGTTTTCTGTATGATGGCGTTCTTTGGGACCATATCATGGTGTTATAATGTCATTTCGAGAGAGGAAAAATACAAGGATGATTGGGCATCATTTATGATTGAGTTTGATACCAAGGATGCAAAGCTTCAAACTTTGACCTCCTTCTGAGCTTATTCCATCAATTAATGTTTCGACGCACATATTCTGTGCCTCACGTCTTTCGTCGAAAGCCCACATATCCTCTGTGATGTAATAAGATCCGGATGTCTTTTTGGTGAGACCTAGCGATTAACTTATAATGCTGGCTAATTTTTTCCATCTTGTTTGCCTAGGGACGTGGCATCAAATTCCCCTTTTTTATCATTTTATATGTGATTTTGAGGGACGGAAGAATAAGGAAAATTAAAGAGTGAGTGATTGTACACTTGTCAGCATGTTCTTGCTTTTTGGCTGGGGGAAGCCATTACCAGAGGAATCTGTAACCTATAGTATAGGGATCTCAATGTAATCTAATTGCCAGAAAGTTAATTGGCATTGTCTTCAATTTTGATATCTTGGTTCAGAACTGGTAGAAGCCTTTGTCTTTTGTCTCTTAGTTTTTAATGAGGCTATAAATACATTTGTTCTGTGATTAAGTTGGAAGTCTTCCAATGTCTTGTGCCTTGAGCACCGTACTTTACCTGCTGAAACTTTCTGGAACTAGTAACATCAGATATACAGTTCATTTTGTGCAAAACAACAGAAAGATGATCAATGTCAGGTACAATTGGCTTCCACTGTACCCAATAAAATAAGATCTGTAGTGACATGCCCCATTTCTATTGATAATCAATTGCAGATCCAGGTTTGGATTGATTTATTTGCAAGTTTATATAGGCTGGGTTTTAATTGAAGAAATCCATACCTTAGGGACCATATGATTTTCCCTCAATAGATGGTGGATTGATTTATTTAGCCATTCTTTTGTTAGTAATTCTTTCCTTGCCAACTGTACTTCTCCTGACATTTCAGCCTTTTCTTTTTTTTTTTTTTTTTTTTTTGTGTGTTCTGAAGCTTAAACTTAGCAAAGTTACAAATAATTTTTAATGCATCCTGAGTCTATGTTTTCTTCGCTGCACTTTGGCACATTATGTGGTATTGGAACTCTAATATAAATAGCGGTAGTGGAGTTTTATCTATTATGCAATTTTTTATTCATAGCATGTTGATAATGTATATGATTTAAGAAATCACTATGTAGTTCTCTTAAACCTGTCTATCTAATGCACATGATGTGTTTTATGGTTCTCTTATTAGTACACATGATGTTGGATTCGGGCATGTTGGCACATTCATATGACATAGGAAATATGGATTTAGGTCTTTAAATCTCTTTGTATACCAAACATGATGTGTATCACATTTCTCACTCTGCTAAAAGTGTTTGTTTCATTTCTTGTATCTGTGCAGTTAATCAGTAGATGACACAGATATTGAGTGCTTTACATTGGAAGACTGAGAAATAACTAATATGGATCCATCACAGAATACCATGGCAAGCATGGGTGTGAGTGGTGGGAATGGGGTGATAAATCCCCAAAATGATGTTTCTTCAGCTTCACAAGATGATCCGAAGCAGGACCTCAATCAGGTCATCAATTCTATCCAGAAAACCCTGGGTCTCCTCCATCAACTCTACCTCAATGTCTCATCCTTCAATACAGGCCTTCAACTCCCTCTCCTCCAGCGCATGTAATTTTGCTCTTAATTTTATCTCCTTCTGTAGCCCTAGACTTAGAAGTTCTCAAGATTTCTATATGTATACTTCAACTGATCACACTAATCTGTGGCTTCCAGAAATTCTCTTGTCTTGGAGCTCGACAACATGGTTAAATTATCAGAAAAGTGCCACATTCAGGTTCCAGTAGAGGTCCTTAAGTGAGTCGGTGATCTCAATTTTTTAATACCTTCTAGAAGCATTTCTAGGTCCATGCATTCAACCTGTTGTTTTCTGGTATTCAGCTTGATTGATGATGGCAAGAATCCAGATGGATTTACAAAGGACGTCATCAATGGTTGCATTGCAAAAAATCAAATTACGAAAGGAAAAACTGATTCCTTCAAGGTACCATTTCTTTGTAAACCATACACGATTCTTGGTCCTTGATACAAGAAATATCTTCTTACGAATATTCATTTTTCACTTTATCAGGGTCTACGCAAGCATCTTCTAGAGGAACTTGATCAAGCATTCCCAGATGAAGCTGATTCTTTTAGAGAGATAAGAGCTGCTTCTGCTGCTGTAAGTTCTTATTATTTCTCGGTTCTCTCCTCCAGTGGTCTATTATTGCTTTGTCACATAACTTGGCTTTGGTGTTAGAGAACACTCCTCTTTGATGAAAATACAATCTTAAAGCACTGATATCCACTTAAGAGCATTTTTCATTGGGCTAAAAGCCATCCAGAGAAGCAACTTCAGAAATAATTAATTTTAACTTCACCTAAAGTATGAACAAATTTCAATGACTATAAATGCAATTTTTAATGTCTTGAAAAGTTCTCAGGTTATTATTATTAGATATGTCATTAATGCTACAAGTCATTGCCCTGTTTGGTTCATCTATGAGCTTTTCTCAAAGCACGTTTTACTTTCTCGCTAATATGAAGAATTATTTTAATTCTGAAAATTGATGAAGAAATACAATTAGGTGATTTTAAATGTAATATGTACTCAATTTGACAGATTTGATGAGTTTGGTTTTAATGCAAGTCTAATCTCAAAATCTAAACTTAAAGGTAAGAAAAGATTGAAAAGGAAAGTTCATTCCAAGTTTCTCCCTTAAGCCTGGAGTTAAAGCTTGAAAACTAAAAGCAACATACAACATGGTTGCATCTATTATTGGTCATTGTTGTTTAGAGAGTAAGAGCAACTGCTGCTTCTTTTAGTTCTCATTTCATTTAGGTTCCTCTTCTCCGGTTGCTTACTTTTGGGTAGTCATCCCCTGGCTTTTGTGTTTGAAAGCAATCCCTGAAGAAAAAGGAATTTTTGAGTGTTTTGCTTATTTAAGTTGAATATTCATTATCAAATAGCACGAGGGATGAGTTATATGAGCTAGGTAGTTAGCAATGTCGCGGATGGCATTTTAAGTAGCGGGGGGCCTAGGAGTGTTGCAGAGCAGAAGCATTTCAGGCTCAGAAATATGTAGCTTTATATCTTCAATATTAGTTTTCTTGTCTGGTAAAATTATTTAATACTGATGAATATATATAACTGGAATCTATAGTGCAAAATATCATGAATGATTGATGGCGGGAATTAAGCATCCATAGAAGTCATGGTTATTTTTGGCCAATTTTGCTTGTTCATTTTCTTAACAAATGAGGGAGTAATGCTGGGTATGTGAAGGTTACATGAAATTATTATACTATCCTGTGAAAAATTATCAGTGGGCATTTAAATAAGTAACACTCAATGAGTCTTTGACATCATTCCGTCATTGATTTTATAAATCAGTCATCAATTCGTGTTCATTCTTTGGATAATCAATTTGAGCTTGGCAGGGTCTTTTGAGCTAAAAAGTCACTGATTGTATCTATATCCCAATAGTAGAGCTGATTGTATTCATGGAACTGGCATAGTGGGCAGCGTCTACTAGTGGTTCATTTCATGGTGAAAGTACTATAAAAGTGTTTCCGATCTTAGAAAAAGAGTCCTCATAGTGTTTTCTTGATACAGGAAGCAAAGCGGCTAGCTCAAGCGCAAAGTTCCTTGCCAAATGGCGATATGAAGGTTAAATCTGAACCATAGGTGAACCAGTAGCTTATACCAAAGACACTGTGAGCGCCTCTGTGAATTCGCCACCCCTTTCTGTCACTGGAGAAATATAAGGCATCAGTAATCTGGATATCTGCAGTTGAAGGCATTTCAACGAGTGCATTGATGCCTCAGCTTCTCTTTGGATGAGGCAAAGGCTTTCCATGCTACCCACCTTATTGGCTGTTCATTCTGAAAGTGTCACGGTTCTCGGGACTAAAACAGGCGTAACTATGAGATTTGGAAATGCTGATAAGGCAAATTTACTTTGGGAAACCAATTGTGTCACGGCACAATTTAGAGTTAATGATGGTTGCATGCTTCATTTGGCTTTTCAGTTTGAGCGTGCTACTTAGTTCATGTCTGTGGTACTTGAAACTGCACCTAGCAAGTTTAAACACGGTTTGATCGATTAGCCGGTTGACCATATTGCACTGTGTTCCGACTCATAACAGGTTCGAATTCATTATGTTTTTTGGTCAACTAATGAGGTTCGATGAAGTGCACGGACAAGTGAATGGCTGGTGCATCGAGAACTAAAATTTGGAAGGGGAACGTCTCTTGGATTTCTTGACCAATGAAATCAACACCCATTTATCTAGTCAGAATCTCATAGTCTCACCTCTGCCCAAGCCACCTTGTTGAGGGCCGCGGTGACTGGGACACGGTAGATTTGTATCCAAGTCTCAAGGTGGAATACGGCGATCCTACGGGGCTTCGCTATTAGGACTTGTACACCCGTTCCAGAAATACAGCACAAGCAAACAATCCACACAAGCAAAACATAACTATAAAAGAACAGAATTGAAAGAAACATACCGAAAATTTTGTTATAGAAGTTCACCTAAATTAGGGCTATGTCTCTGTGTGTAAAGGCATTTTACAAATCCATTGGACTTGGAGAAAAGTATAAATATAATGATAATTTTTTCTCAAGATCATGGCACAAAAAGTTTCCATCTCGATTTTATCGTTCGATTGACTTATGCGATTTCAAGTTTTCAACTTTTAAGTGGTGTATAGAGATTTTTATGATAAAGATAGTCCTTGATCTGAAATGCTGCGTATCAAACTTATCAATTTTACCATCTCTCGTATCGTTTGCTTTTAATCAAACGTAACCAAAAACTCTCAATATTTTCGATTAGCCAACTTAGGCTTTGGTATTAATTGTTAGGAATCATTCACTAATCCCAAAAAAAATATATATATATAATAAAACAAAACAAAACAAAACACGAGTGGTAGGCTATATGTAATAATAAAAAGACATAATCGAAAAAACACACTAGACATTTTGTTGTAGCTTTTTAACCTAAAAACAAAATGAAGTGAAAAGACAAAACTGACCCTTAATAAAAATAAAAAATAAAAAATTGGCTTCACTGGCCAGCATTTGCAACTCGACCCGAGCCCTTGCCACGGCTAATACCAACTGATTTCAGGCCAACCGTTTCAAGTTGCAGTACCGTTCAATGGTATTGCGATCGTAGAACAATTATTGGATCCAGGGAATCGAAAACAGCGAAGATTTTAGCGAAAGGGGTCCGCGATGACAATCCTTTCCAAAGCTGAGACGACGCGAAAGGAACCAAACAAAACTATTCTTTCTCGTGTGGAAGGAAGTGGACGGACACTGATTTTTCTCTTACAGTTGTACTTGTCCGCAGCCGGACATATCATATCATGGAAAATTCTTCTTGAGGCTCCTGTTTGTCTGCCCAAAACCATGTATGGAATCTCCTTCACACAACTTGAAATGGGGCTTTCAAAAGTCTCTCTCTCTCTCTCTCTCTCTCTCTCTCTCTCTCTCGTGGCCCTTGCGGATGATTTTCTATTTTGAAAGCAGATCTCTTCCCAGTTTTATTATCATCAGCTTTTCCTAGATGGAGATCCTCTTGATGTTTTTCTGTAGCTTCTCCATCGCCAGATGGTTGAGGACATTCTTCAAGTTGCGCTCTTTCTCGACCTCTTATGAAACTTCTTTTCAATGGGCGAAAAGGACATTACGCGATCATAAAACTCTTCGAGTTATCATAAAGAGTCCTGTCGTACATTAAAGTTCAAAGCAACATCTGTTAATTACTATGAGCAACTCATTAGTTGAAATGAATATCGGATTGTCACGCGACGGCCTATTGAGCTTAATTCTAGTCGACTCACGATGGAATCATTTCGTCTTCCTTACTATGTACGAACTTTGGCTCCCAAACATGAGAAATCTTCCCCCTTGTCTGCCGCACTTGTGAAGTCCTTGGCTTTCTAATTATAGCAAAATTCCAAAACGTCCGAGGCCCCCCGCAGTCCTTTTCGAGGCCCGTCGAAAATCTGCCGGAAAACGCCACGACCAGAACCCCAAATAGTCAAAAGCGAGAAAAGGTTGGGAATATTAAGGGAAAAAAAAAAAGGTTGAAAGAAAAATATCTCTAACGTCGCCCAGCGAGAGTGAAATGACCGAACTGCCCCTGAGCTAAGGCCAACTTGCGATCGCTCAATGACGAAGCGCACTTTCGATGGGGTCCCCCTAAAAATGTGCATTAGTGGGCTGAGTGCGCCCGCCAGAGACGTCCCTTCTTGACGTGCGACGGCCAGGTGACCCTGGCTCGAGCTCCCACCGTTGAATCCCACCCACCGGGCTCCACCTCTATCATGTTTCGTTTAAGCGTACTTGTCTTACTCGCCCGAGTTTTTAAGTACCAATGAAAGCATGGCGCGCGCGAGTCGAGCAATCTATCGCCAGGAGAGAGGGCGATCTATGGGTGGGCTGGGACCGGACCTTTCGGATCAAGCATGCACTTGCTGCCAAAGATCGTCTATCAGCGAAACCAATTCTTTTTTTTAATGTTTTGGAATCCTTAGCATTTAGGTCATGCAATCTTCTTCTTGAGCTGAGCGGACTTGGCCAGTCCTAATTAAGTCGAGACTTGTGATTGAAAATTTGTTTTGATGGGCTAAGTGCATCCGCCCATAGGATTTGGCCTTTGTTCCTTGACGTGCGACAAGTGCGACGGCAGTGTGAATCCCATCCGTCGGCCTCCACCTATCATATTTCGCCCCCTTTCAATCCTTTTGTAAAATTGTGAAGCTTGCTTGTCTTCTTTGCTTAAGTTTCAAGTGTGGAATGCCAAAATTAAGCATGGTGGACATGAGTCGAGTGGTCTGTTGTGAGCATATAGGGCGATCCATAGACGGGCTGAGACCTTACCTTTTGAATCAAGAACGCACTTGTTGCCAAAAATCATCTTATCAAAAATAAAGTTTATACAATTTCTTCTCAAACCATGCAGGCATAGCACAAGTCTAAACCGAGTCGAAACTTGTAATTGAAAAGCCCATGCCTAGATCGGCCCGAAATTTTCGTCGAACCCATGTGGCACACATGGGCAAGCCGACAAACCACGATCATCATCGACTTGTCAATTTTGCAATCTTGATTATGCAATTGATAGCTCGGCTAATTAAATAAGTGAAGCTCGTATTTAAAAATATATGATTCAAGTAACTCCAAACGATCAAGTGATTGAGTTTTCTCTTATATAATAATTACACACATAGTTGTCACATCACTCTTTTTGACTCCTTTGTACCGGCAAATTCAATGTTGAGCTTGGATTTGGGCTAAATTAGAAATATTTCTAAATATTAATCAGGTCAAGTATTGAGTGGTACATTATCGAGATAAGCTTGAAGTTCGAAAATGAAATGTTGTCTGCGTCGGCCAACAGGAGCAATGATCTGTGTGTTTTCAAGTGCTCATCATAGGCCAATATGCTATCTGAATATTATTACGAAAATACCGCCCACGAATTTCATCGCTCCGTGGGAAGATAAAATTGAGTTGACAGATCAGTTTCATCCGCGCGCGACCACTAGGGCCCACAACAGCGACGCCCAGCCACTCCTTGCGCGCGGGTGGCAAAATCGTTAATACCGCTCAACATGGAGGGGACTTTCGAGGCCGAAATGGAGACAGGGAAGAGGAAAGGGGTCACGTGGGCGGTCGAACCTCAATCGTCCGTCGCCGCTCCATCACGTGAGCGAGCAGACGATGGCGGCAATGGCGATGGCGGCGACGGCGACAGCGGCCCCACTCCAGGGGTAACTCCATTTTAATGAAGGGGCCCCGCCGAGCAATGACGGAGAGCGATGCAATGTCAATCATGTAATTGCGTGACGTGAGAATCGCGTGAGCTAATCCAATAGAGATTGTTGAGTTTCTTATTGTAATTGTCACTTAGAGTTCAATAAATAGCGCCCCAATTTGAAACCAGGGGTCGCTCGAGATCGTGTTTTTTAATGTTGGGGCAATTCGTTGAATCTAGTCCTTTCATATTTTTCTTTTTTGCCTGGAATATCCGTGCTCAAGCAGTTCCTAATACGATATGAATATGAACAAACAAATAGATCGAAACCGATGCATTTCCACTTGCATGTAACGAGAATAAGGTCTGTAATTAAAGGCTCCGTTTATTTCACGAAAAATAATTTTTAAAAATATTTTCCGATTTTTCTATTTATTTCACGAAAAATGATTTGGTGAGGGAAACATAAAATCTTCTAAAATGGAAGAAAATGTTTTTCATTTTTTCAAGTAGGGGAAGCATTTTCCATATCTCATTTCACCTCACTTCATAAAACACATTTTCCTTTTTATTTTTATTTTTTAAATATTTTTTGAAAAATCAAATTTTTATTTGTCTTTTTTCCTTTTTTCTTATGGTGATGGCTAGCAATTGGCCATAGGCAAGCTCAAGCCCCACTAGCCCGTGAGGCTCCACCTCTCCTAATTTGGCAAGGCCCAAGCTTGCTCGAAGTTGTTGGGCAAAGCTCGGCTCTCCAAATTCGGTGAATTGGGTGGGGCTCAAGCCTCATTAAATTATGGTGACGTTCCACCTCGCTTGATCCAGTGAAACCGAGCTTGGCGACCCCGAGCCTCACCTAGCTCGTGTATGCCAGCCTCGGAAAAAAAGAAAAAAAGAAAAAAGAATTGAAAAATCGATTTTAAAATATAAAACAATAAAAAAAAAAATTATTGAAAAGGAGCGCATGAAGGAAAATATTTTCCTTGTCAAACGGTAAAAAAAAAAAATTAGTTAATTTTTAAATTTTAGAATACGAAAAAATATTATCATTTTTTTTAAATAATTTCTTAAAATGTTATATTTTTCGTGATATGAACGGCTGCCAAGGCACGCGAATGGTAAATGCGACCCCACCCGACACGACATCGTATCAGTCATCAACTCAAGGAGTCAAAACAACAATCAACGATGGAGAGGCCTTTCTCGGAAACCGGACCGTGATGTGAAAAAAAAATACAACGTGCGTGCGGAACCTTTTTCCTGTAGGAAAATAACACCCGCCCCTGCCCCACCCGGGGCCCAGAATCATTTCCGCGCCCTCGATGGGCTCCCAAATCGACGGCCACGATCGCCTCCCACCCCGATCTCCGCACCCTATAAAGCTCCCCCAGTGTCCCCTCGTCTTTTTCAACCTCCCTGCAACCTCGCCTCTCTCGAGAGCAAGTCTCTCTCTCTCTCTCTAGAAGTGTCACCAGCTCACACTGTTTCTCTGTACTCTCTCTCTCTCTGCACTGTTCTTCTGAGATCCGAAGGACGAACGAGGGGTGAAAATCGAGATGCTTTTGCGGAGCGCATTGACGCCGGTCCTCGACTCGTGGTCGCCCCACCCGAAGGAGCCCACCTGCCCCGAGCTCGACGCCGTCCCACCCGTGACCCGGACCCGACCCGTCTCGCTGGCCGCCTCTTCCTCCGTTTCGCTGTCGCTCTCGCCCGTCGAGGACGCCGCGGGCAAGCGGGTCGCCCGGGCCCGGTCCGAGACGAACCTGCAGGACGTCCCCGTGCCGGTGCCGGTGCCGAGGAGGAAGCAGCCCGTCGCGGGGCTCCTCCTTGATGGGTTAGCGCTGGAGGAGGAGAATGGGAGCTGGGGTTCGATGGGGTCGAGGGCCAGATACCCGAGGCGGACGCCGGCTTCCTGAGCGTCCTGGTCGGGGGCGACGTCGGCGGCGGCGGCGGCGGGGGTGGCAAGATTTGCGACGGTGGGGGTAGCGGCGGCTACGGGTCGGATGGCGGCGACGGGAAGGAGGGTACGGATTCGTATTATAAGAGGATGATCGAGGCTGATCCGGGAATGCTCGTTCTTGGCAATTACGCGAGGTTCTTGAAAGAGGTATAATTTTGTTGAAAGCATGATCTTTTTTTATTCAACTTGATGGATTCGTTTCTTTCTTTTGCCCATGATTCTTTGATTCTGGTTTGGTTTTGCGTTGTGAGAAAAGAATTTATTTTGTCTTTTTGTTTGTTTAGTAAGTGAGAGGTGAGTGAAGTGTAGAGTTACGCTCTACTGTTACAATCTTCCTTAAAAAGCAGGAAAAAAAAAAAAAACTTAACTTTTCTTAGAGAGAATGGAATTTTAGCTGAAGCTTATGAATTATGTGGGCGTCTTTCTCTGTTTGAAGGGACTGGAGCTCTTTGACATATGATATACACATATGGAATGAGTGAATTGGGTTCTAGAGCAACAGCTGTTTGAGACATTGACTTGAATTGTTCATCTTTGTGCTTGGTTCAACGATGTAACATTGAGGGTGGAATATGAGATATGTAGCTGATTTGTTATTCTGATGATTTGGTTTGGAATTGGAATCAGGTTCGAGGTGATTTCAAGAACGCCGAAGTGTACTGCACGAGAGCGATTCTAGCGAACCCGAAAGATGGAAACCTTCTGTCCATGTATGCGGACCTAATATGGCAGAGCCATAAGGACCCGGAGCGTGCAGAGAATTACTTTGATCAGGCCGTTAAAGCTGCCCCTGATGATTGGTAAGCAACTTGTCGCTATTAAGTGGATTTGATTTGGTGATTTGAGCCTGAATGCTTGGACATAACTGGAGACGGAACAGGATTAGTTAAACAGATTTGGTTGTTCATGTAGTTAAAAAGTATCACTGTATGACTTTAGTAAGTTGGTGAGTTTTGTGATTTGAGACTGGAACTTGGACATAACTAGAGAAAAAAGATTAGTTGAACTGATTTGAACGTTTTGGCTACCACTATGGTTGGTCGTACGGTTCGTGTATGGCTTTTTGAAGTTGGTTGTATTGAGCGATTTTGGTTTTGGTGGTGGTGCAGTTATGTTATGGCTTCATACGCGCACTTCCTGTGGGATGCTGAAGAAGACGACGATGAGGAGGTTAAGGACAAGGACGATACCATGACAACGTCACCTCGGAGTTTCTTCCGAGGAGCATCTCAGTCTCTCCCTCCTCTAGCTGCTGCATCTTAATTTGGCCCTTCTCTCTCCTGCGTTTTTCCCTTTCCTCGTGTAAAAATGGCTCTTAGATATCAAATTTTGACCCCCTGTTAATATCTTTCTATGACCTTTTTAGCTCGGCCCTTGTGCCTCCTTAGATATATTGTAATAAAGAAAGATGTAGTGAGAAAATAATCAACGGAATGAGTTTTTCCCAGTGCTCATTCTCTGTGCCGCTGCTGTATTTCATTCAGTTGCTCTTCTGCTTTTGCCCCTGCTGTTTCATTATTACTTTTTAGATTCTTATTAGCAGTGCCCACAGCTTTTAGATTCTCTTACCACCACTTCCACCGCTGAAGTCAGCTGCAACGGGTTCGATGCTGATGGTTATTAGAGCGAGGGACCGAGGGACCACAGGCGCGTCTCGTGCAGCTTGTTGGTTCGATGAGGCGGTGTTTACCGTGTGGCATCGTAATGGTGAATTTGTAAAGACGGAAGGGAAGGGATGGTTGAAGCAGCTAGTGCATTCTGTCTTTCCTTGTTTAGGGTCTTGGTTCAAATCAAAGCGCCTGCAGTTTCTTCGCGAGGGACTCTTTGAGATCATAGACTCGTATACTTTTAGGTTGCGTTTTGCAACTTACCAAATAGTAACAATTTCAGTTCTTTTGTTTCTAGAAGTAGATTTGAAATAAAAATTCATTTGGTAAAATTTTTATTCCCTGGAACAAATTTATTTTTTTGTTCCCGAAAAGTAGATTTGAACAAAATCGAAAAAAAAATGATTCTTTGTTTCCAGAAATAATTAACTATTTTTTCTATTTTTTTCTATTTTTCTTCTTTGTTCTTTTTCCCTCTCTCTTCTTCTTCAACCGCCACTGTCCACCGCCGCCAGAGGCTCGCTAGGCTAAGGTGAGGTTTGGCGAGCTTGTCGATGGCTAGGCGAGTCTCCCTCGGGCACCAGCGGGACTTGACCTCGCTAGATCTAGGCAAGGTCGCTCACCTAGCCAAGGCTCGGCCGAGCTTCGCCCAGCTGCTAGCGAGGCTCAGTCAACGAGGTTTGGTGTCGCTGAGGGTCGGTGACACTCCGGCGAAGTCGCTGGCTCTCGTCTGGTCGGTCACCGATTATCCTAAGGCCGGCGACCGGCAACCCTTGAAGAAGAAGAAGAAGAGAAAGAGGAGAAAAAAAAAAAAAAAATAGTAATAAAATTATTAACAAACTAAAAGAAAATTATTTGGATTATAAATTTTCAAAATTCGTGTTAAACGCAATTCTATTTCTAAATAAAAATTTTGGATTGATAGTTACCAAATGTCTTAAAAATTATTCTTGAAAATGAACAAAAAGAATTATTTTTTATCAAAAATTATTTTTGAGAACATAATGATTACCAAAACGATATTACCGAACACATTCAAAGACTCCAAGTAAAATCTTTTGGGGTCATACCCAAGAATGGAGGTCATTGTGAGGAGCCGTGACTCGAGACCATAGCAGTTAGCTTCATGGGTTTTATGCCCCTGTCGAATCGTCCGGGTCTGGAGATCAGGACTATAGGCATCGTGGGGTGGTTCTCCGAGGCTCAAGATATGCAGCGTGTCAAGGCGAGCCAGGGGTACCTATCTCGAGGAGGCTACGGCTCCGTCGGGTATGACGGCTGGCTCTGCACGAGCCATGTGTCAATCGGAGCAAGCTGTGTCCTGGGACTGTGGTAGCAAACGCGATGGAAGACCATGTTAACGCGGTAGATTTCTGAGACTAAAATGCTCCATAAGGAAGGGGTTATGGATAAGTAGACAGATCTCGAATGAGCTAAGACTGCTCGAGTATTGAAGGCCTGATATATGTACATTCGAGTCGGGCTGTGATAAAAATGGCGCCATCTTAATGGTGTTGATCAACGAGATGGTGGGCTCAGGGCCGCATCTCTCCCTCGCCTAATGGAGTCCGTGCCTGCAGTTGTGCTCCTTTGGCATCGAAGACAGTGGCAGAACCTGGATCGTGAGATTCGCAGCTCACGTGGTGTATGAGAGGGTCCGTCCGTCCATGATTCAGTGTTTTAAGAAGAGACATCCCTTCTTTTTGGTTAATGGCTAAAGATTCAGAGTGCGCGACAACCTCACACCACTTTGTGACACTGGATTATTGTTGCTAGCGGCAAAATGCTTTTTACTAAGTGTGCCAAAAGATGTTTTGCTAGAATTAAATCAACGATGAAATACATTTCAATATATTTAAAATGATGTCATACTATAATTGAATTGACAATAAAATATCTTTTGAGCATACATATGGTCGATGTGTGAATCAATAAAAAGATATGAAGGGTCATTTGTTAACTTTGGACAGGAAAGTAAATGATGAGGAATTTAAGGTACGAGGATCGGAGGTGTTGCGACCTCTCTAAAGCGGGTTAATTCACCTAAGGGTTTCAATGGATTATTAAACTTAACTGTAAAGCCTCCTGCCCATACCAATTGCGGACTTAAAAGGTTTAAGTTTAATACGCAAATGATTTTTATCAAGGAAATACGTTACTAATTTATTTTTGGTGGGTCGATTAGAAAACAAGTAAAGTAACTGGGAGAATTACCTTACTTCTACCAACCGCAGATTAAATGAGTTTGGGGACTTGGTTATACTAGACTTGTTAATGCCCTTCGATACCTTTCTCTTTTATTTCAAAAAATATTTTGCGCAATTAATTGATTTTAATTTAACTTCCTAACGTGTGAGGTGTTAAGTAAGGTCGCATTGCCCACCAATTTAACACCCAAGAAAGCGATGAATAAATTGCAGGACTTACCTCATAGCAACGAAAGCATTTACAATGTTAGATCAGAATTCACATTGACAATTCAAGATATGATTTCTAATTAACACACAATTTCTTTTTTTTTTTTCACTTATTTAATGAGGATATAATCCATATGCAATGCAATGCTTCTAATCTAACATGAAATGATATAACATGGCAATATGTCATAAATTATATGACATAAATAAGCTCTATCCTAAAGCATGAAATTGATTTATCCTAATTTTTTTGTATTTTCCATGAAATTCAAAATTAAATAAATGCAACAATGAAATATGCAATCTAAATTAACCTAATGACATAATTCTAATGACAAGCAATTTTTAACTAAATGAACCTACCAACAATTACTAGATGACAGGTATTTCATGAACCTAATCCTACATGACATGCGCATGATTGATTTTTTTTTGTATTTTTTTATAAAAATTCGTAATTAAAATTGCTAAAATATAAAGAATCTAACTAAAGTGAGATACTATCTATTTTAAGTTAGATTAGACTAATCTTAGTCCTATCTTAACTTAGAAAATTATCTCATCATGCAATTTATTTCAAAAGATATTATCTAGCCTAGATACTATATAAACATGCATTTTAAAAAAAACTAACTATTTTATCATGCAATTGTATCTAGAAAAATCAATTCTAATATACATGATATGCAAATGCAATTTTTTTTTTGAGATAAACAAAACAATTAAAAGATACCAAATCCTCCATGGTTGTTTCGCTAATAAAATCAATAAATTGATCTTAAGCGTTTAAAGACCAAAATATCAATTTTACTTCGCCGCGATTAATTATTCAATCTAAAGCGTTATAGATGAAATAATAAAAAATCATTGTCGGGTTGTGAATTAGGTGGTATGTCGGGGATTTTCAAACATGCATCAAGAACTAGTTCAAAGAAAGAAAACGAAAACATAAATAAAATGAAATAAATCTACCTAATAAAATAAACCTACCTAATTTGAACTTTTTCCAAATTTGCCTTAATGAGCGGTGCTTTGTGGACCACGATGGAGACTCAGCTCACGGCTGGGTGGCTGCTGCTGCTGCACGGTCGTCGGAGCTCCGGCGAGGGACAGCAAGCTCGGAGCGGGCAGCGAGCTGCTGTGGTGGCGTCGCTCGGAAGGGGACGGCGGCTGGCGGAGCTAGGCGGGCTCGAGCGGCTGCTGCAACGGCGTGCAGCGGAGTCGGGCAAAGGAAGGCGCGGCAGCAAAGGGGTGGAACCTCGGCGGCTGACGGAACGGCAAGGGCAACGGCGACGGAGCTTCGGGCAGTCAGAGCTGCCGGGTCGTCGCGGCCACAGTAGGGGCGACGAGCGGCGGTGCGAGCTTGTGGGTGAGCCGGGTGCTGGTGGCTGCTGGTTGCAGTGGACGAAGAGCGGCGCAGGCGCGGGCTGCTGGGCGTCGGCTGCTGAGGTGCTGCAGGTGTCGCAGGCAAGGCGGAGGCAGGAGCTGTGACGGGCGAGCAGATACGCCGGGTGCAGGCGTCGGGCGGAGGCGTGGCGGTGTTCGCACGGGGTGACCAGCGTCGGGCAGCAGGGGTCGGGTTGCTGCACGACTGAGCAGACACAGGGAGCAGACCCACAGACGGCAACGGGGCTGGGCTGCAGGTCACGGTGGGCTTCGCAGCAGCGGTGGTGGCGAGCTGCTGGTGCTCGCGGCTGCGGAGGTGCTGCTTGCAGAAGCAGCGGTGGCGGGCAGAGATGGTGGCGCGCTCGAAGACGAACGGGGGCTCGACTGCTGCAGGTTACGGGCAGAGCAGAAGCAGCGGTAGAGTCGCTCGGGCGTGCGGTGGCTCGGCCTCCGGTCCTGGCGTCGCGGGTCGGCAGCAGTAGTGGCGGAGGAGCGGTGGAGCGGCGAGGCAGCAGCAGCGGGCGGAGAAGGAGCAGCGTCGGTTCGTCGTGGGTTGGTGCGCACAGCAGGCGAGGGCGGCGCACGGCGGAGGTGGAGGCGCGACGGTGCGAGCGCGGGCAGCGGGGTCGACGGCAGAAGCCTCGCAAAGAAGAAGAACAGTAACTGTTCTTTCTTCTCTCTTTTTTTTTTTGCTTTTCTTTTCTTCCTCGCCTATCGCGTCCGCTCTCCCTCTCTTTCTCTCTCTGTACTTTCAGTGTACCTTTTTCTTTTTCGGTTCAGCTCCTCTCTCTGACTTCATTTTTTTTCTGAGAAACTTCTCTATCTCTCTTAATCTCCCCAGTCGTCTGTCCCTCTACGGGCTCTTTTTAATGGTTTTTTCTCTCACAAACCTCTCCAGTGAATTTTTCCATCCCCTAAACCGTGGATCCTTGCTTATTTATAGGCAACAACTGACTTTAGCGTGAACAGGTGAACAAGAGGCAGCCGCAACTTTTCCTTGCTTGTTCAAGTTTTGGTTCTTTTTTTTTTCAAATATGGTGGCCACCGATATGCTCTATAGGAAGGAAAGTATTATAAAAATGTTAGCCCATCTTCTCGCAGGTGTCTTAGAATTTTCAAGTCCCCCATTTCATGATGCATTAATGAGGGGAGAAAATGCACGTTCATGGATTCTTCTTTCTTCTTCATGTTTGGGGCTTCTTATACGGCTACTTATCCCTCCCTTCTATAGGATTGCCGCAACTTTTGACTTTTCTTGTTTATTATTTGCTTCCTCCCTCAGCAAATTTCTCGTTGCTTCACCTGACAACCCACACTTGAGACAGCATATTATATAATATACCATGGGCTCATTTTGCTTCTATGAGGATTCCTCTAGAACCCGCACGTCCGCCGAATTTGTGCATGCATGCGAATGCATTAATGAGGAAGAGACAACGGACGTGCGACAACTCCTATTTTTTTGACTTTCGCTCTTTCGTGTGTTCAGACCAGTGGAGAGAGACACCGTCCTTTTGTGAATATTATCAATCACGAGCCGCTGCGTCTTATTACCTTCTAGTACCGATGCAAATGCGACTACATAAAATGTAATTTTACTATTTTTTCTAGGAATTAAAGATTAATCTCTAATTTTTATGTAATTAATTATTAAATAATTAAAATTTAAATTAATAGCACAATTGAACGAGTAACTTAGAGGAAAAAGATAAATCAGTGAAAAAGAAAAGACACATATATTTGGAACGGAAAAAGAAAAAGGCACATATATATTTGCTAAGAATGTTGAGTTCTATGATTTATTGGGGGGTCTTTGCAAGGAGTGCAGCTACAATCGACCATTGTAGACGGTTATTGAATTCAAAACAAATAACTTCCTATTCCTATTTGCATTGCAAGAAATCACAACAACATTTATCCATGAGGAGTTACAAAATCCTTATAGAGTGGCAATAAACATAACCACCAAACTTTTAAGAATTTCCTATTATCAATAATGCCGATCTAAAAAGATGTTACATATAGTTTCGCTACTCAATAAATTACATGTTGATATCGATCCTCATCCCCCATAAAGGTTCTCATCGATAACTTATGTTCGACGCCGATAACTTCCTTGGCTACTTGTCGATATTCTTCAAGTTATTGATTGTTCTTGTTATCAATGACCTTTGTCGTTCGCCAAATTCTACTATTATTAACTAAGTCCGTTACTTGTCGATTATAACCCAAAGTATTGATGTTCGATGTCGATAACTTCCTTGGTAAGTTGTTGATATTCTTCAAGTTGTTAACTGTTCTTGTCATCAATGACTTCTGTCGTTCGCCAAATTCTACTATTATCAACTAAGTCCGTCACTTGTCGATTATAACCCAAAGTTGGTCATTTTGGATGTGAAGAATCCTAATCCTCACGCCTGCGGGGAAATGTGAGTTCCCAAAATGAATAAATAAATATATGAAATAAAGGTGGTTTTCACAACCGTTAGAATCCAAATATAAAAGATAACGGATGTTTCTTTTTATGGCGGGATGATGTGGGCTTTGCCCGACAGATTACCCCCAAGATGCATGAACTCCTCGCTAGTCCATGGCCCAAGTAACTCTGCAAAGCATTGGGAGCACTCCGCGAAACGGAAAAGACTCGAACCTGGCGGAGCCAACCCTGTTTTTTGATTTAAGATAATAGATAATATTTTATTACATATAACGATGAAAAGTTAAAAATCTTATTCATTTTGACTACCACGAACTCAGTTTGGTCTGTCCTAACGTCGAAGGATGAAAAATTGGAGAGCGGCGATCCGAGATCTACCTGCTGCGACTGATTGTTGTGCTGCTATAAAGGGGAGCTTAACTTGACAATTTCAGCAGTATTGCTTGTGCAGCTTGATATGTCAGATATATCCTAATATATAAGTATTACATATGATTGTATTAACTTAGTCATCATATCACCATAGAGGTGTGTTTCTATCACATCTATCAGAAGCGGTCAAAGATCCCTTTTTTAGTCCCTATTTGATGGGTTTGGTTGTCACATAGATTAGTTATATTTAATAAATGGTTTTAGAATTTGAAGGTTTAAGATAATATGGGCATTAAATGATTCGCAACTTACTTAAACTTAATCTACCTCTATGACTTTACTTTTCTCATCCTCACTTGATCTTTGCTCTCTCACTCGCTTGTCTCCGGATTTCGCCTTAGTTTGGGTATGATTTTCTTATATTGAATTAGATATAAAAGTTTTTTATTATTATGGGTGTAGACGAGTATTGATCATTAGATTTGATTGCATTAAAATGAGTTGAATTGATTAATGGATCATTTTCAACTCAACTCACCTATTTGATAGGTTTAGTTTCTATAGAATAAATTATGCTCATATATGATGCAGTAGAAAAGATAAATAATTACAAGTAAAAGTTGCAAAACACACACGTAAGCCATATTTTTAGGAGAGTTCTCCTACTATATATATTTAAAAGGATGGATGAAAGCTATTTGGAATTTGAAAGGAATATATAAATATTATGAAGATATCTAGGTGTCACGAGATAATTCGAAAATTACCTTAAGTAGTTAAGAAATTCAAAAAATAGACCTAAATATTGAAAGTGGCTTGAAATTCATGAAGATAAGGTTGAAAAATTCGACAACACGTTCCCCATTAGGCACATCATAGCTTGGACACGGAGCTTTCTAGATTGGTATTATGAACCTTGTAACTCCTTTCGGATAAAAGTTATGATCCGTTCACTGAATTCTATTCAAACTCGTGTTTTGGCCCCACCTTTTGAGTTTTTGCTTATCCGAATGCTCTGAAAAGTTCTCATTAATCACGTCTGCAACAAGATATAGTGAATGTGTTCCCACAATAATCTCATTAGTAAGCAGCTGTGCTTTAACTTTTTCTAAACTTTGGTATATACATAAGAGCAATGTTATTTTTTCTTCTACTCATTTATTTATTTATTTTGCAAGAACCAATTTTTTTTTTAAACAACGATATCATGCCGGTTGATGAATTGTGGCACCAACAACAGCTTTTACTAAGGATGAAAAGAACCGCATGTCAATAGTCTAGCCTTCCCATGACTCCTCCTTGACCACCAAGATACAAGAAGAATTTCATCAAGCAATTATGTCCTTTTTCAAATGAAATAAATGGACCGTAAGTACACGTGTCAGTTCATCGAATAAGTGGAATGTCCTGAGTATAATATCAATGCAGCAGAAACGGAGGCATCACAGCAGGAGACACGTACACTGAATCCAAATCGTCAAGCAACATGTATTTTATATAATAACAGATTTGGTAAAGCAGATCTTCATGAATTTCTGCAATTTAAATGTGACCTTCTGGAGAAGGATTTCAACTGTCGAACCCTCTTTATTTATTTATTTATTTATTTTGCTGGGATAAGACTGATTGGAATAAGGTATGGTTCATAATTTCTTTCCAATGGCTACTGCATGCTTCTCGATCTTATTCGAAAAGGAGTTTTTTTTGTTGGTAAAAAAACTGATTCAAAAGGAGTTAATTGTTTGATAAATCAATAATCATCATCATCATCATCGTCATCATCAGTCACGTGTATCCAGTCAAGTGTATCCTTGAACTTTGGAGCTTCCAATATTTTTTTATTTAATTTGTACTCTTTATTTATTTATTTCATTCCCTTTTAAAGTTCTATCTATACAATAATTGCTACTTCTAAAATTATGTCATCTATCTCTCTCTCTCTCTCCCAACGGTCCAGGAACTGATCTAGAGTAAACATGGAAAGTTCAATCATGCGTAGCACATGTATGCTAGAAAATTGCCAACCGTTTCAAGTTGCAGTACCGTCCAATGGTATTGCGATCGTAGAACAATTATTGGATCCAGGGAATCGAAAACAGCGAAGATTTTAGCGAAAGGGGTCCGCGATGACAATCCTTTCCAAAGCTGAGACGACGCGAAAGGAACCAAACAAAACTATTCTTTCTCGTGCGGAAGGAAGTGGACGGACACTGATTTTTCTTACAGTTGTACTTGTCCGCAGCCGGACATATCATATCATGGAAAAATTCTTCTGAGGCTCCTGTTAGTCTGCCCAAAATCATGTATGGAATCTCCTTCACACAACTTGAAATGGGGCTTTCAAAAGTCTCTCTGTCTCTCTCTGTCTCTCTCTTCTCTCTTCTCTCTCGTGGCCCTTATGGATGATTTTCATCTTGAAAGCAGATCTCTTCCCCAGTTTTATTATCATCAGCTTTTCCTAGATGGAGATCCTCTTGATGTTTTTCTGTAGCTTCTCCATCACCAGATGGTTGAGGACATTCTTCGTTGCGCTCTTCTCGACCTCTTATGAAACTTCTTTTCAATGGGAAAGAGGACATTACGCGATCATAAAACTCTTTCGAATTATCATAAAGAGTCCTGTCGTACATTAAAGTTCAAAGCAACATCTGTTAATCACTATGAGCAACTTATTAGTTGAAATGAATATCGGGTTTGTCACGCGACGGCCTATTGAGCTTAATTTAGTCGACTCACAATGGAATCATTCCGTCTTCCTTACTGTGTACGAACTTTGGCTCCCAAACATGAGAAATCTTTCCCTTGTCTGCCGCACTTGTGAAGTCCTTGGCTTTCTATTATAGAAAAATTCCAAAACGTCCGAGGCCCCTGCAGTCCTTTTCGAGGCCTGTCGAAAATCTGCCGGAAAACGCCACGACCAGAACCCCAAATAGTCAAAAAGAGAAAAGGTTGGGAATATTAAGGAAAAAAAGGGTTGAAAGAAAAATATCTCTAACGTCGCCGAGCGATGGCGAAATGACCGAACTGCCCCTGAGCTAAGGCCAACTTGCGATCCCTCCATGACAAAGCGCACGTTCGATCGGGTCCCCCCCACCTAAAAATCTGCGTTAGTGGGCTGAGTGCGGCCCCAGAGACGTCCCTTCTTGACGTGCGACGGCCGGGTGACCCTGGCTCGAGCTCCCACCGTTGAATCCCGTCCGCCGGGCTCCACCCCTATCGTGTTCCGTTTAAGTGTGCTTGTCTTACCACCCAAGTTTCGAGTACCATTGAAAGTATGGCACGCACGAAACAAGCGATCTATTGATATTATGAGCGGACTTGGCCAGTCCTAATTGAGTCGAGACTTGTGATTGAAAATTTGTTTTAATGGGCAAAAGTGCATCCGCCCATGGGATTTGGCCTTTGTTCCTTGACGTGCGACAGCCGTCGAGCTCCACCTATCATGTTTTGCCCCCTTTCAATCCTCAAAATTGTGAAGCATGCTTATCTTCTTCGCTCAAGTTTCTAAGTGTGGATCGCCAAAATTAAGCATGATGGGCATGAGTCGAGTGGTCTGTTGTGAGCAGATAGGGCGATCCATAGACAAGCTGAGACTGTACCTTTCGGATCAAGAATACACTTGTTGCCAAATCGGGGTCTTATGGGAAAGAAAGTTTATATAATTTCTTTCCGATTTGTGCAGGCATGACATGAGTCTAAGGGTGTGTTTGTTTAAAATTGTTTATGTTTCCCAAAACACAAATTTTTGTTATTTGTCTTGAAAGAAAAAAAAAAATCGCGCTTTGCTTACACTTTGCCGTAACAAAA